>JARJCV010000225.1:0-76836 GCA_029281435.1 Mycena haematopus
CACGACCCTAGAAAACAAATGGGGATTGCCGCGATCCGCGAAGAAGTAAAAGCAACTAATTGCCTATTCCGGAACAATGGCGTTGAATTGAACTCCGCGGCGGCAGCATGGACTGGCATGGATCCTCATGGATCCCTGGCTATCCCTGACGGCGCTCGACAGAATCGCGTAGAGCACCCTTTTGACGTTTGGCGTGCGCGCGTGCCTCCGATGAGATCCTCCTCGTGATGGCTCGACAGCGGCGTCCGACGCAATCGCTTGCCCAGTCTCTCCTACGTAGAATCTCCAAACACACGAGGAGACTGGCTGACGGCAGCGCCGTGGATGAAACTCAGGGGACTGAATACGCCACACCATGCGCACGGTAACAGCAGAAGCCCCACTCATAGTGATCCTGATCTATGCCGTCCGAAAGCCTACGACCTCGGTCCTCATCTACTGACTGCGTTGATTATTGCTGCCTGAATACTGAATGACAGTATTTTGATGAAGATAGATGGTACCGACGGTGGATGGATTCTGCCAATAGCCCGTGAAAAGTAACGTACAACCTGGGCACATTACAGCAGGATCAGCGGGACGTAATTCGGCAATTGCCTAATCCGGGACAAGGCGTTTGTTCTGCCTAAAAAGGAAAGAGTTGGTGGTGTTTCCAAATCGCGGGTTCTGTCTTGTCGCCCTGAAAGCTTGGCGGATAAGAAATAGAGTTTCGAAATTTCATGCCGCCCTCTTGAATCCGCAAAGAGTTTGCAGATGTGGAACCTAGTATTGATTGAATGGAACTTTCGATCAGTCCAGCCTCCTCCTCGGGGCAGAGCGCACTCACGCGAATGACCATAACTCACGCGAATGACCATAAGGTCGACCAACACTGTGACGTCCGAAAGTCTGATCTAGAAAGCCATGCAGTGGTATATTTCAAGTAGAAGAGTAGCCCGATCAATCACTAGCAACAACTCACGGCATCGCATCGGCGCAGTCAGTCTGAAGTTCGACCAAGTTCAACCAGTGACCGTCGGTTTATGAAGCTTGACCATTGAGTTCGCCAATGGCTTTTTAGTAAGAGTATCGACAGGCTTGCTTTCATCCACACACAGCCTCCTTGTCGAGAGCACGGGCCCCGCGCGGTGTCTTCCCGTGAACCCGGGGTGTATTTGTAACGATCCGGAGGGGAGCACGACCAATATCCGCGGGCTTGGGGCTGCTTTGCGCCCGACACGCCCATTACCGTCAAGACCTGCCAGCTCCCGACCGCCGTGGTGATCCCAGTGATAATCGTAACCGCGCCGCCAACGGAGGAAGTCACGACTGGCAAGAACGATGACGCACTTGCC
Source organism: Mycena haematopus (assembly GCA_029281435.1). NCBI lineage: Eukaryota > Fungi > Basidiomycota > Agaricomycetes > Agaricales > Mycenaceae > Mycena > Mycena haematopus. The sequence goes on from JARJCV010000225.1 coordinate 1,335, forward strand.
GTATCGACTCTCAACTGCCATCGAGCTCAGCACCAGAGCCAGCACGCCGCAAAGGTCGGGTTTGAACGTAGGGATAGGGCCTAGAAAATTGTGAGATGATGATATACATATATGAAATAGTACTGCACATACCCTTGACGATCTCGCCCTTCTTAGCTGAGAGCGAATGGACGTCAGATAGAGAATTCTGCAGCGCGAGACGAGGAATCCTACCGGGGATCTTGGTCACGACAGGGACGAGAGTCCCACCCTCGAGATCGCCGACGGGGTGACGCCCGAAGAGTGCGCGCATGAGGCGCCATAATGCCTGCAGCCAAGGAGAGATGACACGCGAGAGGGTAGACATAGTATAGAGAGTGTTACTGAGTAAAGAGTGTAGATGGTGATAGTTCAAAAGGAAGATTCAATTGCAGGTTGACCGCATTTTAACGAAACACAGTGTGGCTGACATCCGCGGTGGCTGACCTCCATTTCGGTCGGTCCGATCAAGCGCGAACTTTTGTTTTGCAGAAACTCTTGTGATTACATCACGTAGGGCGCGTCAAAACTTTAGGCGTCCACAGAATCCAGATCGATGTTTCGAAACCTTTCAGTAACATTGACAGTGTAGACCCCAGACAGGTTCATTTACAGACCGATTTTGATATTTGACATACAGGCCGGGGCGGGCGTCGAGGGTGACCCAACCCAGCTCACAAGTGTCGTTGCAGGCAGTAACCTTGACGTGTGACCGTGACTCCCCGACGCTCGTACCTGCGCGCTCTAAGTATATGCGGCGCGCAAAAGCTCTGCGCAAAGTCTTCCTTCGGCGTCACCTTTTTGCGATTGCATAGGTTCCTCTTTTCATGCTGTATCGCGAAGCATGCCCCATTCACTTTGCCAACTTTGACAGATCCCAGGCTGAGATCCGCCTAGCCAAACCCGAGCCTCGCCGCGTCGGATTTGGTCCAGCGCTGCAAGTTAGCCCTGCCTCTCTCTACGGTTCATTCAACTAACACTCGTTACATTAAGAAACCTTCCAACTGAGTTGAGTTGAATATTCTGTGCTATAACACCATGCCCGGCCCAAGGAACAAGGAAAAGAAGAAGAAGGCCAAAGACACCAAGAAGCCTAACCGGCAGATGGGAAGCCCGTTCGTTCAGAAGCTACCACTGGAAATACGACTCGAGATCTATTCTCATCTTTTTTTTTCGACGCGTCTCGTTTACGGTGAAAGAGCCCTTGGTCGCATCGGCCGGCGGCGCATTGCTTCAGCACCCAATGCCATCACCATCCTTCGCACTTGCCGCCAAATTAGCGCAGAAATAGGTACTACTTGGCTCCACCAAATCCTATTTTGCTTTGAAAGCCCCGAGGCAATGCTCAACAAGCTGGCAAGCATTCCCATCGCAACACGTGCCCTCGTTCGTCACGTACGCGTTTCCGGCGATCCTCTAATGATGTCGTGGGAGGAGGACGACGTGTACTACCGTACCCACCAAGTGCTCAAGCTCCTCCCTGGGCTCGCCCTCGACCGCCTCACCATCCTTGCCTCGCGCGTTCCCGAGGTCAGCTACGAGACACTCGACAAGCTCATCCACCATGGCAATGGCTGGAAGGAGCTTTACTACCTCTCGCACAACTCCGCCTTCCTTGGGTACGAGCACGACTGGTTCGCTGCGGTTGGTGACCCGGACGAGGATCGTTATTTGCGCGCACCCCAGCCCGCTGGCTGGCAACGCGTTCTGGGGAAGCGAGACGGTGCGGGTACCGGTGCGTCGGTTACGATCTTCCGCGCCTCCTCGCGTGCCCCTTGCTCCGTTTTGCTGCAACCCGCCACACGCGCTGCCTTCGCCCAGACGCTGCCCCCCGGGAAAGATCTAGCCACCTTCGGCAAAGAGGAGGACGCTGCCGTCATGGCCGCGGGCGAGCGCGAGAAGGAGGTCCTGGTCATTGTCAAGCGGGGGCGTGGGGTAGACTATGCGGAGAAGGAGAACTCCCCTTACCTCGAGGATGGCGACATAAGAGAGGATACGCAAGGCAAATCGTGGAAGCAGATCAAGGCTGCGCAGGACAAGCTTTTTTCAAACGACGACGATGATTCGTTCAGCGACGAGGAAGAGGAGGAGGATCCGCCCGTAGTCGAGGAGTACACTCATGTGGATGAATACGTGTGGCCGCCTTTGCACTTCCAGCCGAAATGAGGTCAAGGCTGAGATTCGGCGTCCTCAAATCAAGTATTCTTCGATGTATCATACCTCTTGAATATTTCAAATCTTGTACAGCGGTCTGATAATTCTGTACGACTGTATTGAGCGCTTGCTGAGAATTCAGATTTCTACGGCCAACGCACTGGCTGGATTCGAGTGTACTTATGTAAACGTGAGGTAGAATGGGCAAAATGGGACTGGAGTACTTTGATGCCAGTGACAAGCCAGTGATCGATCGCAATTCAAAATTTCGTTCAAGCTTGAGACCTAAGAATATTAAAAAAACTTTGACGATCTCAAACTGCTCCATTCCTCACGGTTGAAACAAAGGGTTTACAGAGCAGCGATAAATCGATTAGAGATACTCTGTATATTATATATATACTCGTACGTATCGTACATAAAAGTGAGAATCTTGAGATGATATGAAGATGAGAGAGAGAGGGAGAGAGAGAAGAGAGAGTGAGATAAAAAGAGGGAGAGAGAGATGACCGTAAAGAAATCAGAGACAGAAACGATCTAAATACTAGCAGGGACGGTAAAGACAAGACCTGAAAGAAGTAAGTAAGGGGAGGAATAGCTGAAAGAGGAAAAGACGTACCACTAATTCCCAAACTGAAAACCACTACGGAAGCGAACACGGCAAGATACTTCCTCGATTGTGACGCGTCCGCCCTCGAGGTCTGTATCTCGCTATGTCGAAACTCGCGTGCTGTGGCGTGCTGGCGGCTAGGCGTCCCAAGTCGTCGGCACCTTGGTCATCACACCGCGAGATCGAGGCTTCCGTAATGGTAAAGGCAAGGGGTTGGTCGTGGTCGAGTCAGCGGTTGGGCTGGTACCACCGCTTCTTCTTCTTGAGGCGGGGGGGAGGAGAAAGTGAAGGCGGAGGTTGCGGGTCGGCAGGGAGTCGAAGCAGGCATAACAACTGAAAGGGAATTGAGAAAGGCATAGCACCGGGAGAAAGTAACACGCACTATACAGACGACGAGTATTCCGTCAGAAAGGAAGTTGAATAGTGCGGGGCGGATACCAGTGGCGAGGGCCGGGAGCAGTCCAGCAACCTACAAACGTGGTCGGAACCGGAAAGAGAAAAGAATATTTGAACACATACCTGATCGCACGCCCAAACATCGAGTCCCCGTACCCGGTAAATTGATGCGGTGAGGCGACCGGGACGTAGGCTTAACAACTGAAAGAGAATTGAGAAAGGCATAAGAGCGGCAGAAGGTAACACGCACTATACAGACGACGAGTATTCCGTCAGAGAGGATGTTGAACATTGCGGGGCGGATACCAGTGGTGAGGGCCGGTAGCAGTACTGCAACCTACAAACGTGGTCGGAACCGGAAAGAAAAGAATACTTAATCACATACCTGATCGCACACCCAAATATCGAGCCCCCGTACGAGTGAGCGAATTGATGCGGCGAGGCGACCGGGACACTTCTACGAAGGAATGAGCGGAATGAACGACGATGGAAAAGAGAGCGCACCTTTCGACTCAAACGACATAATGCTGCAACCATCCCCAGCACGGAATTAATCGCAATCCGAAGCACGATCGAGGTGAGGAACCTGTCGAGCTTATCCACCCCCTCGCCTAGTCCCAATCCCTCCTGAACTCCCAACCCGCCAACATACAGCAACATCTTCGAACCCTCCGCCGCTATTGTTCCGACGACGGCGCTGGGATTCTTGCGCAGAGCGTGCGCAACGGCGAGTAAGCCGGGGACGACGATATCGAGTACCTCAGCATTGAAGTCGCTGAAGTCCAGGGGGTCGATGATGAGCGCCTGGGGCGGCACTGACGTGGGCGCCACGATGTCGTCGGGGACAAAGGCGATGCTGGCCTCGCTGAAATTGCGCGTGCCGTTTGCATGGGCGGGGACGAGCGAGAGGACCTGGGCGTATGTCCAGTCGCTCGATAATTCCAACTCGATGGGGGAGACGGAGATAGAAGCGGAGGGCGAGTTCGCAGCCATGAAGTAGACACAGCTCGAGGCAAGAGAATGGAGACGCGGCGGAAGGTGTTCAAGAACATCGTGGCGGGTGTTAAAGTGAGAAAACACTCGCATTGACCCGGGTATTTATACCAAAGCTGCTGGGCTGTGCTGAGTTAAAACGCGTCAACAAACGCGCTGAACTGCGCCAGCAAACGCACCAAACGTGACCGTAAACGATCGGTGCAACATACGATCGAAAAGCACTAGGCGTTTGCGTCTGCTTCCGCCCTCGACCTTGCAGAAGTCAAGGAATGGCATTGCATTGAGTAGGCTTCGTCTCCCGTATGAAATTTGCTGGGCGATGTCTCCCCGTTGGCGAGAATAGGACATCAACCGTGCTCCAAGTTTAATCTGCCCGCCAATGCGAAATCGCTTGAGCAAGCTCCGACTGTGCGATCCATATTTCGTAGGCTCCCTGGTCACTGAGGGCTGGAATGAGCTTGGGCGAGTCCTGCGATTATTTTCCTGAGCTTGTCATCGGCATCGTTTTTACAACAGCGTCTCGATCCCAACTGGATCGACATTTTCTTCGCGAACATATCTGCCAGTGCTTGGCACATTTCATAGGAGACGAGACACCATGAATTGCCCGGACCACCGTCCTCTGCATCGTTTCCGAATCCAGCCAATTATGCAGAGACTCGGAGGGTCGACATGACATATTTGAAGTTCTCCATTCTGGTGAATCCCACAACCCAGTGAGAGTCTTGCGTTTCGTCCCAGCCACCCACAACAACTTGAAGTCGCGACGAGATGGAAGAGCATCGGATAAGAAACAACTGCAGATTCTTGAACTGTCCATCCTTCAGACACTCGGCACCAGGAGCATATGTAGAGAGGTGCGAGGGAGACCCTTCGCTTCCATTGGGTCCCTCACTAGCGTGTCCTCCAGATTCTGTCGAGTTCCCAGCTGAGCGCGTTGGCCGCAAGACGCATCACATTTCAAGTTCGAAAGCCGTATAATTTCACGCTTGCTACTTTGAATGCGCTACAGTACGAACACTGCGGGGCTAGGGTACAAACACAGCGGGACGGCGGGTGTGAACGCCCGGGGGCAATGGGTGGGCGCAAGCAGCGGGGGAGCGGGTGGGGTGCGGCGGCGGGTGCCAACAGCAGCAGGCGGCGTACGAAGCAGCCAGCAGGCGGAGCGGCAGGGCGGATATGTTTGCACGGAACGGGACTGCGCGTTGGTGTTCCCATCAGCGTGGTGAGCGAAAGCAGGGGCGGGCGCACAATTTGCGTTTGTACGAGGGAAATTGTGTATGTGCGGTGCCGCGGGGACGGTTGGGTAGTGTGCCGTGGCGCGAGTGGGGCAGGTGGAAGGTTTTCAGTGTGGCCACCTGTTTTTCAGCGGATTTGGACGGCGCCAATCGCACTTGTCTGTGAAATACGATGCAGGGGAAAATTTGCGACGGGTTGATGTTTATATTGTGTGCTCGTTGAGATAAGTGGCGCCGCCGTTCGACACATCCGACCTCCCGGGGAGGCCACCAGGAGACGTCTTCGAGGCCGCTAGGATGCGGCGTCGCGACGAGCCGTCGCCGCAGTGTGGACCGTGGTGGTGAGGAATCAGAGACGGCAGATCGTGGGATTTTGGCCATCCTGCAGGCTGCATCTCGTCGCGGCGCGTTTCTTCTAACGCTAACCACTCGATAATCTTCACGTCTCTTGTCCCACGATAATGACCGCCTTTCGCGTCGCGTCGGGCGCCTCTGTCGCCGCGTTCGCCTCTGTCGCGGCTCGTTCGCCTCCCTTCGTCGCTGCCTGCCCTCTCCCCGAAGCCAATAATGTCCTGTTTCCGCCGAATCCGCCATTATGCACCCCAGCCAGAAGATACTAGCGCTTAAAGGTATGGTGATTGTGGATCATGTCTCTGGCTAGTGCTGACGTTGCCTGCACTGCGCTGCGCAGCTGGACGCACTCTGCAAATATTCAACATTGACACTAAGCAAAAGGTCAAGTCTCATGTCAACGATGCGGACGTGGTTTTCTGCAAATGGGTCTCCGACACTACCATCGGAATGGTCACCGATTCGTCCGTTCTCCACTGGACAATCGCCGACCAGACGTCGCCCCCGCAAAAGAATTCGAGCGTCACCCTGCCCTCAACGGTGCCCAGATCATCAACTACCGTGTCACTCCAGACGAGAAGTGGCTAGTCCTCGTCGGCATTTCGGGCAACACGACAATCCTTCCGCAAAGGGGCGCCATGCAGCTTTACACCGAGGAGGCGTCAGTCAGCCTATAGAGGGGCACGCTGCTGCTTTTGCGGAGATCAAGCAGGATGGGTACCTGAAGCCGACAAAGTTGTTTACTTCTCGGTTCTGGACTGCGACTGGAGCCAAGGTAATCCTGAAATATTACCGCTTTTCCGCTAGGCTGACCGAATTGCCAGCTCACGTAGTTGAAATTGACCACCAGGGTCCCGGCCCCCTTCGCCAAGAAAGCCGTCGATGTATACTTCCCACCAGAGGCTGTAAACGACTTCCCCGTTGCAACGCAGGTCTCGAAAAAGCACGGCATTATCTATCTGGTCACGAAATATGGTTTCATCCCTCTGTATGACCTGGAGTCTGGGGCCTCCGTATACATGAATCGCATTTCTGGGGACGGGGAGACCATCTTCGTTACTGCGGAACACGAGGCTACCAACAGTATCATTGGGTCAATAAGAAGGGCCAAGTTCTCAGCGTGCACGTCGACGAGCAGACGATCATCCCATACATTTTAACCGTCCTCAACCGCTGCCGCACCCCCCGGCGCGCTGTGAATGCCGCCGCGCAGCCCCCACGGCCCCCCACCGCTTTAGCACCCGTCTCCGCGCAGCCGATGTGAACGCCGCCGCGTGATAGGAACACGAACCCGCCCTGCGCGATGCTACGCCCCGTGCTGGCTCCACGCGGACGCCGCCGCTTTCACAGCCGCCCCTGCGCAGCGTCCCTGCCAATGCGAACACCCCTGCGCGTTGTGAACCCAATATGCAATACAACAGATTCGGCGGGCCTAATGTCGCCCGGACCTCTGGAGGAGGCGCTGGCGGCCAGCGTCAGTTCAATGAGCAATGGAAGTATTACTCATCTCCGATGGACCTCGGGACCCTGCATCTTTCGAGTACGCTTCTCCCGCCCACAAGATGCGCATTTTTGGGCCTCTGCACCAGACAGATGTCATCAGAGCAAAGAACAATTGCATACGCGCCCGCCCACTGACCAGCGTGCCTTGTTCTCCCGAGCCATGCAGCTTCGTCTGCGTCTTTCCCTTCTGCCTAAGCGCGGAGGGAAACGCGTCCGGATCCAGCGCGTTTTATCTCGATATTCTCATACGCTGTGCCAATTCCAACAGATGCAGCGACAGAGAAGAACCTACAGCTAGCGGGCCTGACATGTTATCTTGAGGCAGCAGGTACCGCACTTGGGGCAAAGCACCAACGAGCCTGTGCGTACTGGCGCCGTCAGTTCGTTTCTTTCACGGTCATGAAAAGCTGACCTATTTTGTGCGCTTCAGCCATGGAATTCCTTGACACGATCACTTGATTCCGCTCTTCACCCGTCACCGTGCCGTGTGTGACGGAATACCGAAAACGAATACAAGGACAAACGGCGTTTCTGGTCCCGCCTTCTTGTTGTTCTCTTACCCGCCTCCGCCCGTCACTCCGCGCTTATTTCACACAATGGGATTTCCGGATTCCGTCACGCCTTTTGTTGCCAAGATTATACGATCGGTTTGTGGGTCCAAGTGTTATAAGTTCGCGAAAATGGTGGAAAGTCTCCAGTCCCTCCTCCCTCTGTCCTTCCAAGAGTTAAGAACCCCTTCGTCATCCACATTCAGCGGGCATCCATCCCACACGTGTAGACGCCACTCACCACCTCTTTGTTGCCTCACTTTGTTCGGTCTTGCAGTAAAATACAATGTCCACCAACCGCCACTCTGCCCTTTCCGCGTCCCATCTATCGCGCCTCTCAACCATCCTGACCGTAGCCAACGAGCGCTACCACCTCGTTGCCGCTTCTGTGCGCGCTTCAATTCACCACACGCATCACGCCCGCACGCGCGCCAAGAAGCTCGGGCTGACGTCAACATAGACGCCGCAATCAAATGCCCTTCAAACCAGGTCTCGGAGGCCGCTCCCGTCCTCGAGCGCTCCCCCGTCCCGCAGGTGGGAGCCCGTCACGCAGCGCACCGCGGCCGCCCCACCTCGCGTTGTCGTCCCCCGCGCACCGCCAGCGAATCCCCCCAGACCGGCCTCAACTCCATCCCGGCCCCGCTGCAGCAGCGCCCACCGTCCTCCGCGGCAGAACTCCCCTGGCGCGGCCCCACCCCCGCTTCTCCACCACGCCCCGCGACCCGATATTCACCTCGTCCCCGCACGACGTCGCCTCGCTCTTCACCGTCCCCCCGCGCCGCCCCCAAGCCACAGGAATCGCCCGTGATACCAGACATGGTCTTCGAGTTCTCCGCGGGCGAAGAGTGGGCCATGGAACTCGGGTACCCGCCCGCGACGGGCGCCGCGGACTACGCCTCCTCGTCGTCCGCGAGCCCCTCGATCAGCAGCTCCAGCGGGCCCGTGACACCCGTGAGTCGTTCTTTCCGTATTCCGAAGATGTGCGTTGTGCTGACTGTTCTGTGGGCGCAGGCTGATGCGGACGTGACGAGCCCGTTCTCCGCCGTGAAGCGCAAGGGCGCCTTCCTCGACCTTGAGGAGCCCACCACCATCGTCGAGAAGTGCCCCAAGTACCGGCGCAAGACATGGGCCCGTGGGCGCCAGCCTCTCTGCTAATTAGGCCATACTTTACTTTACTTTCGCTTGTACGTCCCTTCTACCCTCCCTTCCTTTCCCGCCGTAACCCCGAACCCAGCCCACAGTATGATACTCGGCAGCTTTCCAAACCGCTCACGACCCCTATCATTCGATTGATTCGAATTCCTTTATCTCAGTTCGCTGAGATATGTCATGCCTTTACGCCCTTATGCCGTGGTGGATGCCCACGCCCTCATTCCCGTTGATGATGACGCCCCTACTGTATCGCCAGTCCCATAATTGTCGAACCTTACTGTAGTTCAAATCACTTGTATCATGTCTTCCTTCCGTTCCCTCCCCCCGCACCCCTCCCTTGTTGAAACCCCTACTCCCTGCCCTGTTTCGTCCCCACTGTATCTACCTCCCACAATCAGCTGTATCTCATTACCTTTGCTCTTACTATACTATCAATTGCTGCCACGCTCCTGAATCCGTGCTGTACAAAAAGTTACAAATCTCCAGCAAAGCGGTCCTCATAAACCCTGAAACAATAAGCGACCTTCACGAGCGCCATACATTGTCAAACCTATCCACCTCGCTAACAACACACCCCTCCCGAGTCCCGTCCCTGTGTTTTCTTTTCCTCTTCAGGTATACAAGTTTCCCAAATACCCACGAACCTAGAAAACCAATGGGGACTGCCGCGATCCGCGAAGAAGTAAACACGGCCTAATCCGGAACAATAGCGATTTGAACAGAACTCCGCGACGGCATGGGTCCTCGTGGATCCTTGGCGGCGCCCGACGGAATCGCATAGAGCACCAGAGAGCACCCTTTGACGTTTGGCGTGTGCGCGTGCCTCCGATCCTCCTCGTAATGGATCGACAGCGGCGTTCGACGCAATCGCTTGTCCAGTGTCTCCTCCATAGAATCTCCAAACACACGAGGAGACTGACTGACGGCAGCGCCTTGGATGAAACTCAGGGGACTGAATACGCCACACCATGCGCACCCAGAACAGCAGAAGCCTCTCTTCTACAGTGATCCTGATCTATGCCGTCCAAAGCCTAGGACCGAGCTCGTCCGAGTCGTCTACTGCGTTGATTATTGCTGCGTGAGTATTAAATGACAGTAATTTGATGAAGATAGATGGTACTGACAGTGGATGGATTCTGCCAATAGCTCGTGAGGATTAAGGTACAATCTGTGCACATTACAGCAGGATCGGCGGGACGTAATTCGGCAATTGCCTAATCCGGAACAAGGCGTTGTTCTGCCTAAAAGGGAATGCGAATTCTGTCGGAGTGACAGCGATTCAGCCACCCCCTGAAAATACTTGGAAGATAACGAAAGTGTTTCGACCTTTCATCCCGCCCTCTTGAATCCGCAAAGAGTTTGCAAATGTGGAACCTATGTATTGATCAAGTAAATGGAACTTTCGATCAGTCCAGCCTCCTCGGTGCAGAGCGCACTCACGCGAATGCCTATATGTAAGGTCGACAAACACTGTGACATCCGAAAGTCTGATCTAGAAAGCCATGTGGTATATTAACCGGTGATACAGCGTAGATGCACAACAATATAGAATGAGAATGAGGCCAGTCCGTGCCGCCTCTGGCCAACAATGTGTTATGCCCCGTCATTACCTGCACAACAACAAACTCGGTAAAATATACGCGAACAGACAAGGATGAGAACGTACCGCTCTCCCTCGTCCACTGATCGTGTCGTTGTATATCCGCCTCCGTCACCGTCGGCCGCGTGCTCGCCAAGCTCTTCAGGAAGTCAGCGACTCGTAGCGGCGGCTCGAGCAGCTCGTCGGAGTCAATGTCTGTCCAGCTCTTCTCCACCGCCTCAGGGTCTCCAGGCGAGCACGGCGTCCACTTCCGCCCCTCATCCACGCGCTTGAAGTGCGTTGCACTGAGCACCTTCCTCACAGGCTGCATCAGCGCATCCCTCACGATAATCGAGATATCCGAGCCGGAGAAACCTTCCGTCTGGTCCGCAAGCACCCTGTAGTCCTTCGATGTCATCTCGCAAGGTGTATCGCCCACATGGAGCTCGAACATGTGTCGCCGTGCTTCGGGGCCCGGGAGAGGAATGTATATGCGCTTCTCGAACCGCCGCTTAATAGCGTTGTCGAGCTGCCAGGGGATGTTGGTCGCGCCGAGGACGAGTACACCAGTATCATCGTGGCCTACACCGTTCATCTGTACGAGGAACTCGGTCTTGATACGCCGCGAGCCCTCCGACTCGCCTTCGTTCCGTGAGCCAGCAAGGGAGTCGATCTCATCGATGAAAATGATTGAGGGTTTAGACTCGCGTGCGAGCTCGAAAAGCTGCTTCACAAGTCTTCGCCACACGTGAGTTATGAAGACGGACGTAGTGAAGTCCAAGCGTAGCTCACCGCTCGGAGTCTCCCTGCCACTTGCTCACGAGGTCACTGGAGCTAACGCTGAAGAACGTGCTCTTGGCCTCGGTAGCGACGGCCTTCGCCAGATAACTCTTTCCTGTTCCCGGAGGCCCATATAGTAAGATACCCCTCCACGGTGTCCGCTTGCCAGTGAAGAGATGCGGAAATTTGATTGGCAAAATGACGGCCTCTTTCAGTGAGGCTTTAGCGCCTTCGAGACCCGCAACATCGTCCCACTTGACGTTCGGCTTCTCCGACACAATCGCTTGCGAAAGGGCCCCTCGAAGTTTCTCCAGTTCGGGATCGGACGAGTCGTCTCTGAGTGTGGGTGTAAGCCACCAAGACCACTAGTGAAAGGATGCACGGACTTCTTGGTGCCACCGCCCGCGCCATTGACAACCGCGGCCTTTTTGTTCTTCTCGCCATTGACCAAATGCTCCTTGAGTGTCTCTGCCCGCGCCAGATACTCGCTGATTTTTGCACGAATTAGAGAGCGTGATTTCTCGTTTTTCTCATCTTCGAAACTGTTGAAAGGGAGTAGTAGGAGTACGGATGCCACCCACATTTCATTGCAAGCATGAAATAGTCCAGAGAGTTCTGATATTGCTTGTAGGCTTCAGCATAGTTCTGTTTCACATCCTCCTCAATGGCCCGTTGCACGATCTCGATGGCACGCTGTACAGCGTCAAAAGGAATTCCCGTAATCATCCGGTGAACGTACGTCGAGGTTGGACATGGCGTCGAACGAAACGGCAAAAGCCAAAGGAGTGTCGTAATGCCGAAAGAATCGATGAATACGTTTGACCGTGTTTGATCGAGAAGCTTTCGCCTAAGCCTTTTCACCTTACCACGTCGTCTGGTTCTCTTGGAACTGTATCTGGATCTCTGGCAAACTTCCCAAGCCCAGGTTCAAAGTGGCAGTCAGTCACCGCCCCGCGCGAAAAAAAAGGAAATGATCAAGATCCTACAGTAAATTCCCTGTACTGCAGCTTGCTGACGGCACAATTCTCTTTGTCTCCTTCTTCTGTACCAACGTTCTGGGTGTTTTCAATTCTCAGGCTTTCCCGGCTTCGCAATGTGCGACAATGGAAAGATCATCAGCCATTGGCGCGTCTGTACAGGTTCCCTGCCTCCGATCGAGATTAAGCTAGCAGCAAATGCCCTTTTATCGCTGCGTCCACCAAGTGGAGACGAGAAAAACAGGTGTATGAGCCACCTGAATGATATTTGCGCTTTTGAAGTAACTCCCGACACGACGACTCGCACAGTCGCGGCGATGGCGGTGGGGAGGAAGGACAGTAGCGTGACGAGGAGATGGGGACAATGCAAGCAGATGAGGGCGATTGGGAGGACGAGGATGACGGGAATGGGGGCACAGACACACCGGGGACAGTAAACTATCTACCTAGGTAAAAAGGTTAGCCGAAAGTACTTAAACTCGTGCACAAAGTAAATTTGTAGAAAGTTAATATATTTACCTATTCAAAAAGTGCTACGAAAGGAACTACATTCCGTACGTCTTTTGAAAGAAACCTATTTATCTATTATCGGACAATGAAGAAAGGACTACGGAAAGATGAACTTTCGGCAGTCACTTTCAACTATTTTAAGATAAGTTCTTTTCACAATTTCTGAAAGCATTGCCCAAAGAAGATCTTTCAGCTAAGTTCCAGGGTGTACAACTTAGCTGAAAGATCTTCTTTGGGCAATGCTTTCAGAAATTGTGAAAAGAACTTATCTTAAAATAGTTGAAAGTGACTGCCGAAAGTTCATCTTTCCGTAGTCCTTTCTTCATTGTCCGATAATAGATAAATAGGTTTCTTTCAAAAGACGTACGGAATGTAGTTCCTTTCGTAGCACTTTTTGAATAGGTAAATATATTAACTTTCTACAGATTTACTTTGTGCATGAGTTTAAGTACTTTCAGCTAACCTTTTTACCTAGGTAGATAGTTTGCTGTCCCCGGTGTGAGAGAGCAAATTCCGCGGCGGCTTCAGCATCAGTGGCGTCGCGGTACTGTGTGAGAGATGCTCAGCAGAGTCGCAAGAGATTCAGGCGGCAGGAGGCAAGCATGCTGTGATGCAAGTGCTGATAGAGCCTCGAGGTGCGTTCTTTTTGCCTAGCCTCTCTCTTCTCGCAGATGCGTCCAATATGTGTAAAAAGTTGGACATTTGAGAACTTGGAAGGTTTCAAAGGGGCGAAAAAAACCAAAAATGAATATCGACCTTGCTTCTCCGATCAAGGTCACCCGAGGTCACTGTTAACCCGAATCTGATGAATGCCCCAGAGCTCGACTTCAGCTGCCGGTGTACCTTGAGCTCGCTTTCTCCCAACTTTCTCCGAATAAAACCTTTGGTCAAGCAAGATCTCATCCGACGTATGTACCTTCCTAATGGATGGTTTTCTTGAATTACTGCACCAGTCACAACTTGAAGAACGATTAAAAGACTTCATTCAACGCTACATACTGTAGAACGTGACGGCGCGACTCGTGCAATGACAGTTTCAAGCTGAGTTTGGTCTCGTTTGGCTGGCAGGTGACCCAGGTTGAGACCCCTTTCTCGCCACCGTCACAGAACACGCGATTTTCGATGAAAACGCGCTCGAGGAAGGTGAGTATGAGCGAAGTTCAATTGTCTGTCTCTCAATACCCTGAAGCCGAACGCTGGTGGCGCGAAAACCATCGCAAAGTCTAGCCTTTCGTTGGCAGAATCGCTGCCCGACGAAATGGTCTCAGAAATCCTCTCGTGGGCTTTCACGGTTCCTGACGAGATTTTTTCGGAAAATGGGCCCAACTCCCCGTTCGCAACATTCAAAGAACCGAGCTCAGCATTTCTCCTCGTATGCAAAGCGTGGTTTCGCGTCGGGTTCCCCCTGTTGTTTAAAGATATCGTTCTTCGCTCAACCGCCCAGGCGAAAGCGCTCTCACAAGTCCTTGTAAATACCACGGCCCTAGGACAATTGGTCACAAAACTGCGCGTCGAGGGCGGTTTTGGGGCCTCGATGCGCACCATCCTCAAATGTTCGCCAAATATCACTCATCTTTTTCTCTCCCTGGATATCACTGCCGCCGATATCACGACCGGCCTTTGCGATGGCCTTCATCTAATCAACCCAACCTACGTTATCCTGCGCTACATATGTTACAAATCCTTGAGCAACAAAATGTTACAAAACTTAAGCACGACCCTGGGTGAATGTCTCTCCAACTGGGATAACCTCGTACGTATACGTACACCTCACTCACGTCGTAATCACACACCAACCTACTTCTAGCAACTCGTTGATATTCCCCGCACTTTGGCGTTTTGGGACCACCATGCACACACTATTTTCGATGGCCTCAGAAAATCTGCCAGCCTGCATACGGTGGTTATCCCTGAAGCAAACTATGCGCATGCTTCCTGGGTTGCTCTTAATCTGAAGGGCACAGGTTTGCGAACTATCCAGATCAAGAACACTATCACAAATAAAGAGGACGCGAATTCCGACTTCTTCAAACATTTCGATGAAAACCCAACGGTAACTGCTTTGCTCAAGTATACGGTTGAAGAGTGAGGAATCTTATGGCTTCTATTGATGAAATTTTATTTCTCAACAGAAAGCTGCCGCCGCCGCACTTAGCGAAACAAAGGCCCATTCAACCATCTATTGCGCCGTCTCTGAATCCTTTCTTCATTCCCATGGACTCAGCATCTGTGAATGTTCAGGAGAGCATTTGGAAACGCATGTTATACTACACGATGTTTACTCGGGAACAAGAGGCTGATATCTATCGGAAAGGCATTCCTCGAAGACTGCGACTGCCGTTGTTACTGGTCTCTAAGACCTTTAACGTGTGTACATTCCACAAGTCATCGATTCCATTTATGTGACTGTGTTACTGTACAGAAACTGGCGCTTCCCTATTATTATTCGTTTGTTCATATCAAAACCCCATCGGCAATAGCGAAATTCCTGCATGTTCTCGGAAAATATCCCACCGTTGGCCTGCAAGTCCGTGCGGTGGTGTTCAACCGTTTTACCTGGCCCTTGGGCGAGATCGAGCTCGGTTCAATCAAGTACGAATAAATCTGATTTCACTTTCGTTTGTCAACACCTCATTGACAGACTGCCTTCGCTCCAATGCCTATCACTGTCCGAAAGTGTCACGGATGCCACAAAATTGCTACACTCCTATGGCAGCACGCTCACCGAACTCACTATTGTGATTGAAGCCGTGAAAAATCTGGACATCAACATATTCGTGCTCTGTCCCAATCTTGCTTGCCTGATCGTGTGTTTCAACAGTGGATACGCATGTCCTCGCTCTCCCATGCGATCTCTACCACTCACAACCATCCTTCACTAGTTGAAAACCCTTCCCGACGTAACGGATTTCGTATTGGAAAACACCAAGCATCACAATTTAAACAAGGTCAAGTTCGATTTATCCAATGAGTATGTCTCTCTGTCTTTCCCCTTTCCAACCTTTGCACTGGTATTCACAATTTATCAGCTACTGGTACAGGACTAGTAGGCGTAACCTCCACGTTTGGGATGATGTTTTCGAGGCGTTGGAACCGACACATTTTCCAAATCTACGTGAAATCCAACTTGAATGTTTTTTATGGCCCAGGACAGAGTGGGTTTACTTCTCAGGTGAACGTAATTTCATCTCATCAGTCGTGTGGATATACAGGCGCGACATCGCAAAGAGTATCTGGGTACGCTGGGCAGAAAGATTCCTAGAAAGCGGTGTGAGTATGATGGACAAGGACGGAGAAAAGTGGCCAGGCAGATTGGAGTCAAGGCCACGATGAGACTGAAGAAATGTACTTGGACACAATCATTTGGTTTTTCTTCGTGGAAATTTACAAGACGTGTTTGAAGGAGATATTCATTGTCGGACGAAGCTTTGGAAGAATTTGAATGTAATTATCCCTTCCGTCGAGTGATCCAGCTGGCCGTCAACTTCGTTGATTTAGCCTCGTTGACTCCAACTTTCCTTTGCACGTTAATTTGTTACAATGGGTATTTATTCATACAGTCCCAAATCCTATCCAATGGCAGTGAGCGTCACAAGGCCCCAAACATCGAGGAAAGTAGCTTACCTTATCAATCAGCCTCCTCGCAATCGGATGGAACCCCTCCTTATTCCTTGCCCAAATATCCAGCGCCAGCGTCTTGTCGACCTTGAACACCGCCTTGAAGATCGGCCGACAAAATTTCATCCGGCCCTTGATCACCCGCGTCTCATCGTCGCCGACAACCCACCTTCCCGCGTCCCCAACGAAATGCGTCGCGGCCTCGGAGGTGGGGGGCGACAGCACGAGAGCATAGAAGCGAAGCCGAATTTCGGCATTGGGGATGCTGGAGAGGGCGTACAGCGTGCCAAGATGCTTGAGGTGCTCGAGAGGTAGCGCCGGGAGGGTTTGGAGGCGCTCGAGGAATACGACTGTTCGTGCAGATACATATTAGTGCAAATAGAATGCGAGGCATGAGCGGGGACGCACTGATTTGATTCGAATTGAACCCATCAAGATCAGCCTTCTTGAATGCTGTAGAACTGGCCTCTGTCGAGCGCGCGGCGTCCCAGCGATCTGCAAGTGCGTACGCGGCCTGCGCCAGCGTATCGTCGTAGATCATCTTAACAGGCAGCTCGACACCCTCGCCGTACAGCCAAGCCTGCATGAAACGAGCGGTCAAAAGAGAGCAAAGGGAGAACGAAGGAAGAAACACACATTCCAGTCGACGCCATCGAGTAATTTGATCTTCTCGGGCCCGCCGTTTCTCGAGAAGAATTCGTACAAATGGGCCTTCCACTGCTCCGTCGTGATGCTCGTGCCAATGAAAGTTTTCACGTAGTCTTTGACGTATGGAAGGAATACGTCCAGACCACCGAGGGTCTGCTCTGTACACTTGTCAATCGCGATTGGCGGAGGAAGTGACACGCACACACCGAGATGGAGGATGAGATTAGAGCCCTTCTCATACGGCACCTGTGAATATGCATCGTCCGGGTCTTCGCCTTTCTTGAAGTCGATGACGAGCCGCTGGTAGCGCGGCGTGTTGGCGTACCCCTCGAGGTCGTCACGAAGGCCTTTTGCGCCGATGATGCATGAAAAGCCGCGCGCCGAGGGCGAGTGCAATACTTGAAGGAGGAGGCGCTCCATGTAAACAGTCCAGCCTTCATTGAGCCAAAAGTGCGTCGCGTGTGCGTGGCTGAGGTGGAGAATAAGTCACGAAGAGCAGTGAACAATGGGAGTCGTACGTGACACCGTTGCCGAACCACGAGTGAGTAAGCTCATGGACTACGACATCGACGAGGGTTCGGTCTCCGGTCAAGAGAGCTACAAACACGTTAGTATATGATGCAAGAGGGATGAGGTCACTGACTCGGCGTTAAGAAAGAAAGGCAAGCGTTTTCCTATGAAGCGGTATTCTTTTGGGGAAATTGGCCAGAATAAAACATGCGCACCATTCCGCCATAGGGAAAGGAGGGTGGGAGCACCAGAAGATCGTACACACCAAACTTGTACGGTACGACGAGCTTCTCCTCCGCAGCAAGAAACCTGCACTCCCAATTTCAGCGTCCAAAGCATACAAACGATGCAGGCCGGGTACTGTACCTGCTAGTGTCCTCACTGAATTCCCAATACGCCGCATCGATGAGCTCAGGTTCGGCCCAGATCCCAGTTTTCCATTGCTTGTCTTCAAATTGAGGGAACGGTCGGTACCGAACGTTGCCGCAGGCTATGGCGAGGAGGTACGAAGGAATTGGAACGGGCTTAAGTGGGATCAGTTCATTTCGGTCGCGCATCGGGTGAGAAACGCACTTGATCGTACGTATACACGACAATATCTTCGCCGATGACTTTTCCGTCGTGTGCAGGCCCATCGGATGGTGGAGAGACACGGATCGCGGAGAGAAGGACGGGGAGAACAGAGGCTACTTTGGCCGAGTAGGTCTGCCCGCAATCAAGCGCTGCTATATGATATTATGTGCTGATACGCACAATTTTGACGGAGGGGCTGTCTAGATAAAATTTACCAGTTTCTCGGTGGAAATATGTCGTATTTTTTACCTTGTACAGGAGCAAGAGCGCGTGCATAGATGGGCTGGCACTGACTGAAAAGATACGGAAATTGTTTCCCTTGTGTCTGCCTTGAATGTATGATGAGTATCACGAATAATATTGTACAAGAATCGGCAGTACTCTTTGTCCAACCACTGGAGTGCCGCAGAGTCCTTGGTGGTCTTGTAGAAGATGGCGACATCGATGGACGTTTTTGACTTCAAGCCTTTCGGCAAGGAGACATGCAGCGCCGAGCCCATGACTTCATGCTTGGGTTTGAGAGCGTACTGGATCGTATGTTAATGCTGTTCTTGCATGCTTGGAATGCTGCATACCGAGACCGCAGATCCATTTACTTCAGCACCAGTAACTTGAAGATCCCCCGTGTCGAATCTGGCAGTCGGTTAAATTGCAGTCTCGTTCGAAAGTCCGTGCCCAGCTCACATAGCATCCTCGACATCGTCGACAAGCACGTTCATGCGGTGCGTCGCAGAGCCAGACAGAATTTGCGCAGTAAAGTCGACCGACCAGTCAAAAGAGATATGTTCCGATGCAACCTGGCGATAATTTGACTGAGTAGTGGGATCCATTTTTGAGGGAGCACTCTTGGTGAGCAAACGCAGCCGCAGGATGGTACGAGAAGAAGAGACCTCAGGCTCGAGCAACGCGCACAAGATCAGAATTCGAAGCAGCCGGCACTGCCACTGATTCAACTCTAAATGTCGTTTCCTTCAAGCTATGTACCTCGATATAATCCTCAGTCGGTTCACTGGTCAAGAATTCGGCGTCTCACTACTCTGAATTTCTATCAGGCGATGATCGTGAGAGGATAAAAACGCAGTCACTCAGCGCTCTCATTGTCTTAGGACCTGCGGAAAGCCAAGCACGATCCAGCTGTCCGCACCGCACAGCCCATCGTTGACCCTGGTGTCAGTGGAGATCCGACTCCTGCGCAATTTAAACCCCTGCTAGAGCCGATGGAGAGAGGAACACCATCTCAAAATGTACGAGTTTCGTCAGCGATTTGGACTCTCTTTTTATCATGGGTCGACAAGGACGCCTTCCACTCGTAAGAATGTGCTATGCGGGGTACCTGTAGAACTCGAAGCTTGCACTGCGGCCCTTGCTCTACTATACCGCGAGGCCCACACGCACATCCCTCGCGGACCGGACGGTGCGATTCATCGCAGGAGCTTCGCTACGTGCCTCGATCCGCGCGCGCGTCGCATCTCTGCTGGATGTGATGTGAGATTTTCCCTGCGCGGAGTTTGGTATTCGTGCGCTGTACAGCACCACGCCAGAGACTGATTTGTCCAGGGACAAAAGTCTGGTCGAAAACACGCAAACGGGAACAATAACTCGCGAGGCTGCGTTCCTTGCTTGCGGATGAGATCCAAGACTGCGCAGTATGCAATGGGGAGACCGTGATATTTGACCTGGACCTGTTCCACCCGCCAAGTGTGTGACGCAGGGGCTGCTCACCGGGGACAAGTACGACATGACGAGGACGACGCGTCGGAGACTGCTGTCGGGTCACGGTGCGACACCACGCGCCAACGGTGATCGTCTCGCCTGTCGCGTACATGAGCAACTCGTCCTCGCGGGCATGTCTTCGCGCTCGTTCCGCCTGCTCGACATCCGCACGCCGGTCCCCGCTATGACGAGCTCCGCAGCAAAGGTGCACGGCATCACGCCGGACCCGTACGACGCGCACCGCATCGCGACGTTTGGGGACGGTGCGGTCAGTGTTTGGCGACGCGAGGAAGCTCGCGGCAAGGCCAGTGTTGTCGTTTACGGAGACTGATGCTGATGCGGATGGGGCCTCGGGGATGTATGCCGAATTTACGGCACGAGGAGGGGCGCTCGCTGCTCTGCATCGTGGTGCGTCGCATGTCCGATTCTGGGATGTTTTGTTACCGCACGGGAATCGCGCAAAACAGGCGGGGAGACATCATCCTGACGGCCGCATCAGAGTCCTCAGCGACCAAATGGTGGCCCGCCGTGTCAAGAACAAGGTATATCCTTCGCGCTCGTTGTTCTTTCTCATGGCTGAATTGTATAGGCTGCCGTCGCGCCGCCCGCGTGCAGGAAAAGCGATCCGGGTTCCTGGCTGTCGAGGAGGGAGCCGTGTCAAGGACTAGACACGCCACCCCACGTCTTGCTATTTTTTTTTTTGTTTTTTTGCTATGCCCGCATGCGCCCTATCGATGAATCTTCGGCCTTCCATACGCATGTTGGGTGTGCGCTGTGATTTATTGCACCACTCAGAGTCACTGCACCTTGGACTGTATTCTCCAAATTTTGTACCAACAATAATACATGGCGTAAATGTTGATTGGCGTCGTCGCGTCGTCTCCTTTGCTTGAGCCGCTCTTGCTATTTCTTCCTATCCCGCTGTCTAACGTTCACCGCTACGAAATGGGTATGAACAGAGGATTATTATGGTGGTAAACATCCAATTATGCATAATAATCTTGACAGTAGGCCCTCACTCTTCTTGTCCTCTACGCTGGTATGGCCATGAACACGTGGGTAGCAAGATTGCCGGGCATACAAGCCCTACCATCTCGTCCGGAACACCCCTGAAGCTACTAGTGCGCCACCGTGCACATATGGGTGATCATCGTGTTTACCATATGCATGTCGGCTACAATGGACCATGACGCGACGCAGATTCGGAAACCGTGTTCTGTCCAAAAAGAGGGCGAGCGCCGTCCAATCGAAGTTCTCGTAGTACGACACATCGAGTTGCAAGTAAAGACGTTCAAGTGTGGGGGCGGCAAGCCTCGTTACGAACCGAAACAAGCGTTCGGGGTTAAATACAGCCCGGGGGCCATCTGTCTCGTGGCGAATGATCAGTGTTTTGAGGTTGGAATGCAGCGCGAGGTCAAAAACAGTCACGACTGCGGAGGAACAAATGAGGGTAAGAAACTTGATAATATGGAGCGAAACTTATGTACACACTTTCAGCTCCGTTAAACTTTATGTCAAGATGACGAAGGGTGCCACCGAGCTGCTGCATCGCCGCGCGTACAATCGGCGCGCTAAAGTGGTACGCAGATGACATTTTGAGAGAGTCCACTTTGGGAAGATGGTTGGACGTGTTCAACCACGTCAGAATGGGGTTTATTGACTTCCCGTAGAGCTCCAGGCGGTGCAATTCTGGCGGCGGCACTCCGGTGGGAGGTAAATCCAATCCATTTTCCCACAGTCCGAGGATGCGCAGCTCCTGCAAGGCGGGGAAGAGGGAGATCGTCTCAAAAAGCGGCATGTTAACCTGAAATGCCTCCTGAGCGGCCATGATGTCGAGTTCGAGACGCGTGGCGTGAGGGAAGGCCGTGATGAAACCCATGCATGATAATGCGTATACGTCACGGGGGCGGGTGAATTTTATCTCAATGAAGAGCTCGCGAATGTTCCTGAGGCCGCGCACACATGTCGCAATGTCGTCGAATACATGATCATCGGGGTCCCCTGAGTATCTGAAAGCCTTTACCCTGCGTATATTCGATGAGAAGGTGCACTCGGACAACAGCAAGTCACGGAAGAGCGCGATATTCCGTGAGGTGAGGACACATGTTTCAAAGAGGTAGGATCTACAGCGCAAGACCCATGCCCAGGAAACCAAAGAACAAGTTTTGAGCGTGGGGTAATCCTGTCGAAGATAATCGATAACTTCGCCGATAAGTTCTTGAGGCAAAGTCAAGTGGCCATGGATGGTCATGGTGCACGGTGAAAGACGATGCACAGCCCCAAATTGCCTTTTCGAGCGCGTCCAAACTGAGCTAAATGTGGCTGTGACAGCTCTGATGCCTTCGTCCGTAACTTCCGCTTGATTTTGGCCTCTGCCCCGCTGCAGCTGTAGTTCAGAGTCTTCATTTTTCGTTGAGAATCATCTTTCCCATCTTTGGTCTGTCATGGCAGCACTGGCTTGTGTGTGAGTCATATGTCGTCGTTGTTGATTTGAGCTGAATCCCATATATAAAGTCCAGTATGAAGCTTCTACTACGGAACATATCATGCCCATCAACCTCCCGCCGGAAATTTGGATCAAAATTCTCGAGTTTCTGTCGAAACGGTCGCTAATGACAGTCCGCACTCTCTCCTCCCCATTCTACGCCCTCTCCTCCCCATTGCTCTACAAGCGATTCGAGTACCATCCTAAAACAGATACGTACAATCGCAAAACAAATTCCTACGGTATTGTGGACAATCTGGTCGACCGTGAACTCGCCCGCCTCGCGTTCTGGTCATCGGACGCAGTTTCCTCCCATGTTCGCACATGCAATATCTCCCATGCAGGATACGTCTTGGTACCGTTGCCGCCTCTACTCTACCTCGTCGAGACCCCCACACCTCTCGCAGACACGCTATTCGGCACGATTTCGCGCTTCTGGAATCTCACGAGCCTGACCCTTGATTTCACGCATCATACGATGTGTGTGTCGCCGCGTCGGCTCGCGGCTCTGCCGAATTTACAGATACTCCAGATTTCCGGTGGATTATTCGATGCACGCGACCCTGCATCAACCAAGATCAGTGTGCTGCACTTTGGCTATCTCGACATACCTCTCTGGCCTCCAAGACACGCGTATTCACGCTCGTCGTATCTCTCTCTGCTAAATCCAGAAACCTTATGTTCCCTGGAGCTCGGCGCCAGCGTCGAGATCGACTTCCGACAATACTGTATTCCGGACACCGGGACCATAGCTTCCTTCCGCAACCTAAAATCCATCTCCTTGATCCTCCAGCCTGATTACCTCCTCATCCACTCTGCAGTCGCCCCCTTCCCCGCAATAGAGGACTTGACTCTGGAAATCATACATCCCCGGGAGGGAAATCTCGATACCGTCCCACCCACCCCGCTCGCACCGCATCTCCAACGCTACTCCGGTCCTGCCTCATTCCTCCCACTCGTACTCCACGGCTCGCACCCCACCCAGCTCGCCGTGACGCACGGAAGTGTCGCGGAATTGCTAGGAATACTCGCAAGGAGTAGGTATGATGCCAATCCGATCACCGCGTTGGCGATACGCACCACGGTGCACGCCGATATCTGCGAGGGCGGTGCGCTCCAGGAGCTTCTTTCTCTCTTCCCGCACCTCGCACGCCTTGCGATCCATGTCTCCTCAGATAAAGGCCCAGCGGTTGCGCCATCTGCCTCTGTGCGTAGTTCCTTGAATTAATCTTCATTTTGAAACTAAGCCAATTACTCGCAGCATGTATGCAATCGCTTAGCAGAAATACTTGCCTCCCCGCCCGCTCTGCGGAGCGTCGTCTTCAGATGGCGGCTAACGGAAAACGAGGACGAGGAGATTGTACCGGATCTGCTACAATTGACTGCCCGGTTGCGCCGTGACGTGAATCCAGACTTGGAAGTGAATTTCTCGAAGCTCTCTGGTGGGCGTTTTGGGCTTTCAAATTAGCTGTATAGCTTTCCGTTTACCCTATGTAGTTCACAACTTTATAATCACCCGTGTTTTTGTACGAAGCATGCCCTTTGGAGTCCAGATGGAAAGTTCGTTATTTAGTCTTTTTGGTATTATTATTAGTTTTGTGCTCTAGCGCCTACACAAGTACTGCTGAATATACTGGTACAGGCCTCTACAAATTTTACATAACGCGCTGTCGCGCAATCATTCTTGTCCGGGGTGTAACGAGAACGCGAATGTACGTGTCGGTGGCGAAACGGAGGCGGCCGAAGTGCCTGATACACAACGTGCGCCTGCAGCGCCAGACAGAACTGCGGGTACGCCAGTACAACCGCTTGGGGTGTCTTTGCTTTTTGTACAAAGCGTGGGAGGTGGGCGCAGTGCACGGCTACGCAGCCACCTCGACCGCGTAGTGTTGGTGATGCTGGAACCCATGTAAAAGATCGCGCAGCCGCCGCCGGCGCGCGTGCTGGTGCGGATGGGCGCTTTTCCGCGTCGATATTGTTTTTGCGGGGGTGGGGATGTGGATCTCCATAGGCGGCGAGACGAGGGTACTTGTGGGAGAGGGTGCAATATCCATGTCCATGTCCATGGCGTGCGAGACGGGGGTGCATGGGGACAGGCTGCCGGCGCTCGACTGCGGGGAAGAGAGCTCGAGCTCCGGGACAGCGCCGAAGGAAGAGCGGCGTGCGGCTTGAACGTACTCTTTCTCCACCACGACCGAGACTTCGGCACCGTACGCAGCGGCAACGAGCCCCTCGTGATGCGCCAACACATCCGCCTCCGCCACACCCAACTGCCAATCCAGCACCTCGAGAAACTCGCGCTCGATTCGCCCGATGTCCCCCTTTCCGAAGACGCCGGTTACGAGCGCCCAGTGCACGTTTCTGAGAGTGGAGTCCTGGGTGTATTTTGAGGCGACGATGAGAGCGCCGAGGAAGACGCGCTCGAGGGCCCATTCTTCGAGCGCGATGGCAACGTGATGCCGTGAACGCGCAACGTAGACGAGCGCGACAAGTAAGGTGGGTGGCACTACTTCGGCTCGGGAGAGAACATCGGAGACGAATCTTGTAAATTTGGGAGTGCGTGATGAGCGGGAGCCCGGAGCGCGTCCCAAGGCAACGTTTATTGTCTCTGAGACGCAGTCGACAACGTATTCTGAGAAAAATTGTCGTTAGCTCAAGCTGACTGAATGAGTTGATAACACAAACCTATTACCGGTGTCGAAAGATCGATATGAACGAGCTGCATTAGCTCGGGAGAGTGCGTAGATGGATCCACGAGAGAAGCAGGATGTACAGGGCTGCTAGAACTTTTTGAACTCGGACTCCATGAACTGTACGACGTTCGCGAACTAGAGGAACTGGAGGAGGAGGATGAAGCCGGGCTGTACATTGCTGCAAGTAAACTGAGCGGTGCAGAAAGCTGAGTGGCAGAAACGGTAAGGCGCTTGGGACTGCATTGTTGTACTTATACGTGTGTGGGGGACCGAATCAGGGGCTGAGTCAAAAGCCGATGACTGTTTGTAATCGGCTTTTCTGACACACGCGTAACCGGCCGGAATCTGAACCGCTCGCTGCCTCAGCTTTTTTGTCATCTCATCCTTTTTGCCGTCTACCCGTCCGTGAACGCGCAATCGCTCTGTCTTCAAGATGCGTTGCACCGAGAATCAATTCTTCCTCGAGCTTCACTCTCTTTCACTCCTTAGGCCTTAGCCCTTGCGCTACGATAATATTTGAGTTTCAATTCCCTCAGTGAGCTCTCGTCAAATTTGAAATCATCGATATCAAAACCCGGAACGGTTTGCTGCAACTACCTTGTCATCTCATCTGCTGATGTGCCGCCTATCCGGGATGACTCTGCGTTCGGGCGCTCTTTATAATTTCCCGCTTGTCAATGTCTATCCGAATCCAAAATTGCGCCTAATTGCGCAGTCTTCGCCGCTTGCTCTGCCGTCAGCCGTACGCACCCATCTGAGTATCTGTTCGGCGCAGTTTTCCCCAGTCTTCAGACCAGTGTAAGTACTTGATAATATTCCGCAGAAGCACTCGAGGAGTCAACATCAGGACAATCAATGACTTCACTTTCGTTCTCGCGCCGTATCTTCTGATTTACTGTAAATTTCAATGCTCTTGTATCATTGTACGTGCTTTCCATTTGTTCCTCGCGTTACCCAGAATCAAATCAACACATTCCAGGTGGGCTATATATACCGTAAACTGTGCATCTCCGAGTCGGGCGGCCCTGAACAGCAGGTGCTGTTAGTGTTCAAAACCTCATGAAGTCATTGATCATATTGATTCGGCTGCTCGCTACAAATTGTGACAAATCGGCCTCCCTTTCATTCATTCATTCGAAAGTCCTGCATACTTGACATACTCACCACGATGCAGTACGAATCCTCAATTTCAGTTCAATACCAATTTTGCCTTCTTTCATGTGGAAGAACAAGCGCTGGAAGAGCAGATCACTGTAAATTGACCAAGAGAACGATGTGTCGTATTTCAAGCGCGTTCACTCCTGAGGTACAAGTCAATCTTCTCCCGTCTATTTGCGGAGCTCTTAGAACAAGCAAATAGATTTCCCTCAGGAACAAACAACAGCTATATCGACAGTATCCGAGATATGACAGTCACTGGCAGGGCGGTAAACGGTAAGCAATAACTACAAACGAGGTTGACGCATTGCACGTAAGAGAGCCTAACCGGCGCATAAGCCCTCCAGTATGCGACATACAGACAGACGAGCAGCAGATACTCACAGCAAAACCGTACACAAGAGCTTCGACTTCCAAGGCGTTACTTGCGAGGTTGTGTTGGATGAAACTGCGTTGGATTTGTTCGTCCCAACTGGCGATAATCAGGAGATGCAGCCTCTCCGAAACTCCCGCAGCCCGAAATGCTGCGGCGAGATGCTGCATCGATGGCTCGCACACCGCGAGAAACCTGGTGAGCGCGTTGGAAGTGGTCGTAGCGAGCGCGTCGGCAGGGGTTGAGGGGGGCGGCGGTGGACTTGGAGGTGTAGGCACAGTGTCGGCCTTGGTCCCGCGATACAGAGGCTTAGGTTTCGGGCGCTCCAAGGTGATCATTTTGAGTGTCGACACATGTACAGGCGGAGGTGGATTAGACTTTGGGTGTCTCTCCTGTTGTAAAGGAATCATTTACTCCAGGGGACATTTCAGACGTCAGAACTGAATGCGTACTTCGTGTATGTTTGTGTTCGTCGGCATCTTCCCACTTTTCTGGAGATAACTGAGTGCGTGCTGCT
Source organism: Mycena haematopus (assembly GCA_029281435.1). NCBI lineage: Eukaryota > Fungi > Basidiomycota > Agaricomycetes > Agaricales > Mycenaceae > Mycena > Mycena haematopus. The sequence continues at coordinate 28,435 of JARJCV010000225.1, forward strand.
CGAGCTCCTTGATGTGATCTCTGTTATTTGCATGCTCGTCGTGAAATATCCTGGTAACCCAGTAACGGCCTACAGGTGGGGGGCAGTGCAGTTTAGTGTGCAGAAGAAAATGTTGTATCAACTCATACGACGTACTTCTTTCACAAAAATTTCCATGGCGTCGGTTTGCTGGAACAGAGGCAGGTCAAAGTCGAAGATTCTGTCTGACATATGCCGAAACACGGTGGGGAGGTGGAGAGATACACCGCAGTCTCTGCGCACTATATAATGCGGATTGAGTTACAGGGTCGGAGATGAAAGGATTCTTTCCATCCAATAATGATGGAAGGTTAAAATGGGACGCAGCGGAAGAAGCCAGAAAAATCGCCACCAGAAATAAAATAGAAGCACCGGGAAGTTCTAGAAATGAGCGAGGTCGCCGCTCGTGCGCCCAGTGCGCCCTGCGCAAACAGAGATTTCTTTCTGTATTAGGCACCCCCGACTTAGTACATGGCTAGCCTAGTAGAAGAATATGTATTCACAATAGAATCAATACGAATAGCGTCCGTCGAGATCACTGCCTGCCCGCCGACAGTGCTTGCACTCCGGGCGCGCATCGCGACCGACACACCTCCCCCACGGCATCACAAAGATCCCGCCTATCGTACGATGTAGAAAATCTGGCGCCCATGGACTTGCAGTGTGCACTTCCAACGGGAATGACGAGCTGCCCGCCGCCATAGGGCCACCTTTTATTGCATGTGCCATGGAAAGAATTTTCCTCGAAAAAAGTATGTCTTGTATTTGCCAACGAGAAGAACCCTTTGCGTAGAGATTGCCCAGAGAAGCAGAGACATCGGTCGGCGATGGGGGAGAGACGAGAAGAGATTTCCTTTTTGGGAAGCAGTTCAAGTTGCACTCGGTTCCCGAATCCAGGCCATAGAAATCTGAATTCTCACAGACTCCAGATCATATAGATGGATGAAACCATATTTCGTGACCAGATAGATATTGCCGTGCTTTTTCGAGACCTGCATTGCAACGGGGAAGTCGTTTACAGCCTCTGGTGGGAAGTATACATCGACGGCTTTCGTGGCGAAAGGGGGGTCGGGACCCTGGTGGTCAATTTCAACTGCGTGGAGCTGGCAATTCGGTCAGCCTAGCGTAAAAGAGGTGATATTTCAGGATTTACCTTGGCTCCAGTCGTAGCCCGAACCGAAAAAGGAAACAACTTTGTCGGCTTCTGGTACCCATCCTGCTTGATCTCCGCAAAAGCAGCAGCGTGCCCCTCTATAGGCTGACTGACGCCTCGCTCGCTGCTGTAAAGCTGCATGGCGCCCTTTGCGGAAGGATTCGTCGTGTTGCCCGAAATGCCGACGAGGACTAGCCACTTCTCGTCTGGAGTGACACGGTAGTTGATGATCTGGGCACCGTTGAGGGCAGGGTGACGGTCGAATTGTTTTGCGGGGGCGACGTCTAGTCGGCGATTGTCCTGTGGAAAACGGTATTAGTCTCGGAGAGGAGGCGAACGAGGCCGCGACAAAGGCGTCCGAGCCGACGCGAGTGGCGGTCATTATTTTGGATAAGAGACGTGAAGGTTATCGAGTAATAGGAAACGCGCCGCGTCGAAGCTCTGGCGATCAGCTTATGGGCGTCTAACTCTAAGCGAACCGTCTCTCATCACGCACCACTGTGACCACACTGCGGCGACGGTCAAGCGGCGAGCACCCAATCACTAAACATCAACCTGTCGCATTTTTCCAAGTCATTCGCCGTGCACGAAATCACCCAAAATCTCCGTACAAGACTCTTTCCCATCGAGCAGACGGCCGTAGGACATCGTGGAAGGGTTCATGGATGCCTCCAGTGCGTTGTCCTAATAATTCCTGTCCTTCACTTGAAATTGTTTTCTAATTTAGCCCTAACTAACAGAAAGAGGTGTGCAGCTTCACGACACGCAGTACTCACCCCTGTTTCCTTCACAGCATACTCGCGCACCTTTCCTGCACCGCTCAGACTCCACCGTGCGATGTCGCCGTCCTTGCCTTCGCTCACCACGCTGATGGGAGCACCAACGCGTTAACGCGCAGTCGCCGTTCGATGCAAATGCATCCGCCCCTGCCGCTCCGCCTGCTGGCTGCTTCGTACACCGCCTGCTGGTTGGCACCCGCCACCGCCCCCCCACCCGCTGCCCCGCTGCTTGCACCCGCCCACTGCCCCCGAGCGTTCACACCCGCCGTCCCGCCGTGTTTGTACCCTAGCCCCGCCGTGTTCGTACTGTAGCGCATTCAAAGTAGCAAGCGTGAGACTATACAGCTTTGACCTTGATGTGATGCGTCTTGCGGCCAACGCGCTCAGCTGGGAACTCGACAGAATCTTGCGGACACGCTAGTGAGGGATCCAATGGAAGCGAAGGGTCTCCCTCGCACCTCTCTACATATGCTCCTGGTGCCGAGTGTCTGAAGGATGGTCAGCGCCAAGAATCTGCGGTTGTTTCTTACCCGATGCTCTTCGTCGCGACTTCAAGTTGTTGTGGGTGGCTGGGACGAAACGCAAGACTCCCGCTGGGTCGTGGGATTGACCAGAATGGAGAACTTCAGATACGTTCATGTCGACCCTCCATGTCTCTGCGTGATTGGCTGGATTCGAAACGATGCAGACGATGGTGGTCCGGGCAACTCATGGTGTCTCGTCTCCTATGAAATGTGTCAAGCACTGGCAGCCTGATATGTTCGCGAAGAAAAATATCGTTCCAGTTGGGAACTGGTGCGCGGCGATGCATCGATGGCGGGCTCAGGAGAAATAATCGACAGGACTCGCCCAAGCTTATTCCAGCCTCAGTTACCAGAGAGCCTACGAAAATATGGATCGCACCGTTGGACCTTGTCGAGGGATTTCGCATTTGGCGGGCAGATTGAACTTGGAGCGCGGTTGATGTCCTACTCTTGCCAACGGGGAAACATCGCCCAGCGGATTTCGTACGGGAGGCGAAGCCTACTCAATGCAATGCCATTCCTTGACTTCTGCAAGGTCGAGGGCGGAAACGCCTAGTGCTTTTCGATCGTATGTTGCACCGATCGTTTACGGTCACGTTTGGTGGGTTTGCTGGCACAGTTCAGCGCGTTTGTTGACGCGTTTTAACTCGGCACAGCCTCAGCAGCTTTGGTATAAATACCCGGGTCAATGCGAGTGTTTTCTCACTTTAACACCCGCCACGATGTTCTTGAACACCTTCCGCCGCGTCTCCATTCTCTTTGCCTCGAGCTGCGTCTACTTCATGGCTGCGAACTCGCCCTCCGCTTCTATCTCCGTCTCCCCCATCGAGTTGGAATTATCGAGCGACTGGACATACGCCCAGGTCCTCTCGCTCGTCCCCGCCCATGCAAACGGCACGCGCAATTTCAGCGAGGCCAGCATCGCCTTTGTCCCCGACGACATCGTGGCGCCCACGTCAGTGCCGCCCCAGGCGGTCATCATCGACCCCCTGGACTTCAGCGACTTCAATGCTGAGGTACTCGATATCGTCGTCCCCGGCTTACTCGCCGTTGCGCACGCTCTGCGCAAGAATCCCAGCGCCGTCGTCGGAACAATAGCGGCGGAGGGTTCGAAGATGTTGCTGTATGTTGGCGGGTTGGGAGTTCAGGAGGGATTGGGCCTAGGCGAGGGGGTGGATCAGCTCGACAGGTTCCTCACCTCGATCGTGCTTCGGATTGCGATTAATGCCGTGCTGGGGATGTTGGCGGCATTGTGTAGTTTGTGTCGAAAGGTGCGCTCTCTTTTCCAGCGTCGTTCATTCCGCTCATTCCTTTGTAGAAGCGTGCCGGTCGCCTCACCGCATCAATCCACTCGCTTGTACGGGTACGAGGTCTCGATGTTTGGGCGTGCGACCAGGTATGTGATTCAATATTCTTTTCTCTTTCCGGTTCCGACCACGTTTGTAGGTCGCTGTACTGCTGCCGGCCCTCGCCACGGGCATCCGCCCCGCAATATTCAACATCCTCTCTGATGGAATACTCGTCGTCTGTATAGTGCGTGTTACCTTCTGCCGCTCTTGTGACTTTCTCAATTTTCTTTCAGTTGTCAAGCTTACGTCCCGGGTTAAGCCTACGTCCTGGTCGCTTCACCGCATCAATTTACTCGCTCGTACGGGTACGAGGTCTCGATCTCTGGGCGTGCGATCAGGTGTGTGATTAAATATTCTTTTCTCTTTCCGGTTCTGACCACGTTTGTAGGTTGCAGTACTGCTACCGGCCCTCGCCACCGGTATCCGCCCGCACTATTCAACACCTTTCAGTTATTGAGCCTACGTCCCGGTCGCCTCACCGCATCAATCTACTCGCTCGTACGGGTACGGGAACTCGATGTTTGGGCGTGCGATCAGGTATGTGATTAAATATTCTTTTCTCTTTCCCGTTCCAACCATGTTTGTAGGTTGCTGTACTATTACTGGCCCTCGCCACTGGTATCCGCCCCGCACTCTTCAACATCCTTTCTGACGGAATACTCGTCGTCTGTATAGTGCGTGTTACCTTCTGCCGCTCGTGTGACTTTCTCAATTTTCTTTCAGTTGTTAAGCCTGCTCCGACTCCCCGCCGACCCGCAACCTCCGCCTTCACTTTCTCCTCCCCCCCGCCTCAAGAAGAAGAAGCGGTGGTACCAGCCAATCCGCTGACTCGACCACGACCAACCCCTTGCATTTACCATTACGGAAGCCTCGAGCTCGCGGTGTGATGACCAAGGTGCCGACGACTTGGGACGCCTCGCCGCCAGCACGCCACAGCACGCGAGTTTCGACATGGCGAGATACAGGCCTCGAGGGCGGACGCGTCACAATCGAGGAAGTATCTTGCCGTGTTCGCTTCCGTATTGGTTTTCAGTTTGGGAATTAGTGGTGCGTCTTTTCCTCTTTCAACTATTCCTCCCCTTATTTACTTCCTTCTTTCAGGTCTTGTCTTTACGTTCCTGCTTGTATCTCGATCGTTTCTGTTTCTGCTTCTGTCTCCATTTCCTTACGGTCATCTCTCCCTCCCTCTTTTTCTCTCACTCTCTCTTCTCTCTCTCCCTCTCTCTCTCATCTTTATATCATTTCAAGATTCTCACTTTTATGTACGATACGTACGAGTATATATACAGAGTATCTCTAATCGATCTATCGCTGCTCTGTAAACCCTTTGTTTCAACCGTGAGGAATGGAGCAGTTTGAGATCGTCAAAGTTTTTTTAATATTCTTAGGTCTCAAGCTTGAACGAAATTTTGAATTGCGATCGATCACTGGCTTGTCACTGGCATCAAAGTACTCCAGTCCCATTTTGCCCATTCTACCTCACGTTTACATAAGTACACTCGAATCCAGCCATAGAAATCTGAGTTCTCAGCAAGCGCTCAATACAGTCGTACAGAATTATCAGACCATTGTACAAGATTTGAAATATTCAAGAGGTATGATACATCGAAGATTACTTGATTTGAGGACTACCGAATCTCAGCCTTAACCTCATTTCGGCTGGAACTTGAAGTGCAAAGGCGGCCACACGTACTCATCCACGTGAGTGTACTCCTCGACTACGGGCAGATCCTCCTCTTCCTCGTCGCTGAACGAATCATCGTCATCGTTTGAAAAAAGCTTGTCCTGCGCAGCCTTGATCTGCTTCCACGATTTGCCTTGCGTATCCTCTCTTATGTCGCCATCCTCGAGGTAAGGCGAGTTCTCCTTCTCCGCATAGTCTACCCCACGGCCCCGCTTGACAACCACCATGACCTCCTTCTCGCGCTCGCCCGGAGCCATGACGGCAGCATCCTCCTCTTTGCCGAAGGTGGCTAGCTCTTTCCCGGGGGGCAGCGCCTGTGCGAAGGCGGCACGTGTGGCGGGCTGCAGCAAAACAGAGCATGGGGCGCGCGAGGAAGCGCGGAAGATCGTAACCGACGTGCCGGTACCCGCACCGTCTCGCTTTCCCAGAACGCGTTGCCAGCCAGCGGGCTGGGGTACGCGCAAATAGCGATCCTCGTCCGGGTCACCAACCGCAGCGAACCAGTCGTGCTTGTACCCAAGGAAGACTGAGTTGTGCGAGAGGTAGTAAAGCTCCTTCCAGCCATTGCCATGGTGGATGAGCTTGTCGAGTGTCTCGTAGCAGACCTCAGGAACGCGCGAGCCAAGGATGGTGAGACGGTCGAGGGCAAGCCCTGGGAGAAGCTTGAGCACTTGGTGGGTACGGTAGTACACGGAGTCCTCCTCCCAGGACAGCATTAAAGGATCGCCGGAAATGCGTACGTGGCGAACGAGGGCGCGTGTTGCGATGGGAATCCTGGCCAGCTTGTTGAGCATTGCCTCGGGCTTTTCGAAGCAGAAGAGAACTTGGTGGAGCCAAGTAGTGCCGATTTCTGCGCTAATTTGGCGGCAAGTGCGAAGGATGGTAACGGCATTGGGTGCTGAAGCGATGCGCTGCCGGTCCATGCGACTAAGGGCTCTTTCGCCCCAAACGAGACGTGTCGAGAAAAAAAGATGAGAATAGATCTCGAGCCGTATTTCGAGTGGTAGCTTCTGAATGAATGGGCTTCCCATCTGCCGGTTGGGCTGCTTGGTGTCTTTGACCTTCTTCTTTTCCTTGTTCCTTGGGCCGGGCATGATGATATAGCACAGAATATTCAAGTCAACTCAGTTGGAAGATTTCTTCTTAATGTCACAAATGTTAGTTGAATGAACCGTAGAGAGAGGCCGGGCTAACTTGAACTTGCAGGGCTGAATCCAAATCCGACACGGCCAGGCTCGAGGTTGGCTAAGTAAGATAAGTAGATCTGTCAAGTTGGCAAAGTGAATGGGGCATGCTTCGCGATACAGCATGAAAAGAGGAACCTATGCAATCGCAAAAGGGTGACGCCGAAAGAAGAGTTTGCAGAGAGCTTTTGCGCGCTGCATTTGGAGCGTAGTGTGTGACTACGAGTAGGGGAAGGGTCACGGTCACGCGTGTCACGCTTCAAGTTCCAATCCGCCAGCGTCGACGCCCGCCCGGCCTGTATGTCGTCAAAATATCAAAAACGGTCCGCAAATGAATATAATAACGCCATGAACCATCTGTCGGGGGCCTTCACTGTCAATGTTACTGGAAGGTTTCAAAATATCGATCTGGATTCTGGGGGACGCCTCAAGTTTGAAGTTTTGACGCGCCGCGCCGCGCCCTGTGATCTACACAATCGCAAAATATTCCGCAAACCTGTTTGCGCCTGATTAGACCAACCGAAATGGAGCGAAACATCGAGGTCAGCCACTGCGGATGTCAGCCACCTCTGTTTCGTTAAAACGCGGTCAAGCTGCAATTGAATCTTCCTTCAGAACCACTATCTACGCTCTTTACACACCACATTCTCTACACATGACTACCTTCTCCGCGCTCTTTCTCATGGATGCAGGCGTTGTGGCGCCTCGTGCGCGCACTCTTCGGGCGTCACCCCGCCGGCGATCTCGAGGCTGGGACGCTCGTCCCCGTCATGTCCAAGATCACGGGTAAGATTCCTTGTCTCGCGGTGCTGAACTCTCTATCTGACGTCCATACGCTATGTAGATAAGAAGGGCGAGATCGTCAAGGGTATGTACAGTATACTTCCATATACATATCATCTCATAATTTCTAGACCCTGTCCCGACCTTCAAACCCGACCTTCGCGGCGTTCCGGCCTTGCTTAGCTCGATGGCAGTTGGGCCGCCTTTGCGCCCGACACGCCCATGAGCGTCAAGACTCGCCAGCTCCCGACCGCCCTGGTGATCCCAGTGATAATCGTAACCCCTGCGCCAATTGAGGAAGTGGCGACTGGCCCGAAAGTCGACGCACTCATCAAGCCCGCCGATCCTGGTCGTGCTCCCCTGCGGACCGTTACGAACACACCTCGGGTGCATGGCAAGACACCGCGCAAGGCCCGTGTTCTCGACAAGGAGAACATCCGCTCAGACCCCAGCGTCCCCCGCCTCTCCCACCGTCGCGCCGATCCCTCCCCACCCGCCCTTGCTGCCGCTAGCCCCGAGGTCGTCAAGGTCGCGGAACCCGCCTCGCGTGAGTGGGAGCTGGAGAAAGCGTCCCAGCTCAAGAAAGCGAAGGAGTGGTCCGAGGCGGTCAAGGCTCGTCGTCGCCGATCGCTACCCGTCCCGTCGAAAGCCGCTCTTGCGCCTCCCAGTCACCGGTCCTCGCTCCCCGCCCGTCTGTCCCTGGACGAACGTCTCCGCATCGCCGTCGCTGGGTGCGCGTTTCCGCCGCCAGCTATCTCGCTCAAGGTCGTCGTCGTACAACCGCTCTGGGGCGACGATCACGTTTCGTTCGTCCTGGATGATGATGAGGAGGAGGATGAAGGAGGAGAGGTCAACATCCCCGACACCGACCAGTCCCTGTCGTCCACCTCAATGTCGTCGGCTTCTTCTGGTTCGATCTCTTCCATCATCACCGCGTATGAGTCGGACTTTACGTCGTCTGGGTGGCTCGGCTTGCGTCAATTCGACGGGGCGGATGGGCGGGATGGGATGGAGGCTGGGACAAGGACTGAGGACGTCGGACACGGGGGCGGCGGGCAGGACACCCAGGAAGCCGATGGGGACGATTCGGACCATTGGTCGGACGTGATCTCTTTGGACGACTATTGATCGAACATCCTCGGCGCGCAATATACGGTCAAACTCTCGGCAACGGCATTTCGAATCGGACATCCTCGCTCTCCGCCTTCCCACTCTCTCTTCTGCTTCGGTATGTCTCTACGGTCACTCCCGTCAACGGCACCTCGAATAGGACATCCTCGCGCTTTCCGCCTTCCTACTCTCTCTCTTCTGCCTCTGCAGCACGGTTGACTCGACGGCAAGGCACTCGAATCGGACACTCGCGCTTCCCGCCTTCCCACTCTCCTCTTCTGTTCCGGCATATCTCTACGGTCACTCTGTCAACGGCTCTCGCACGGACACCCTCCCACTTTCTCTCTTTCTTCAACCTGCGTACACCGCACCACGGTCGACTTGACGGCACGGCACCTCGTCACGGACACCCGCACCCTTCTACATTTTGGTTTGTTCTCTCCACGGTCCCCCGGCCTGGCTCTCTCGGTCGGACATCCTCGCGCTTTCTCTCCTCCCCTCTCTCCTCTCCTCTCTTTGGTCGAATCGACAGCAACGGCACCTCATCACGGACACCCGCGCCCATCTGGATTCTGCTTTTTTCTCTTCACGGTTCTCTGTTAACGGCTCACTCTCGGACACCCTCGCACTTCCCGCCATCCTACTCTCTTCTGCTTCGGCTTGTCTCCACGGTCACCCCCGTCAACGGCTCTCTCGGTCGGACACCATCTCCCTCTATCCCGTCTTCTCCTTCCTCTCTCTCCTCCTGTGTACACCGCACTCTGGTCGACTACACCGTCAACGGCACCTCGCACGGACACCCTCGCCTTGCCTTTCGTCTGGTTTCTTAGATTCGCATATCTCACTCACAAAACCTAAAAAACATAACAAAATACCTTCAAACCACAAAACATCACAAAATCCACGAATGCGAAAGCAACCCCCAAAAAAAACATGACAAAATCTCAAGAAATCAGAAAACAGCGCATAATGGGAGAAAACAATCGCAATGCGAGCGACGGGTGTGGGTAGTGCAGTGTCGTATGTAGTAGATTGTACTGTCTGTGAATCGATTTGGTTTCATTTTCAGACCGGAGCGCCAAGCTTTGAGATGGAACCTTACCAGAGCCGGCATCATGAATACTGTCTAGTTGAGGTAGCGCAGTGTCGCAGCAAGTGTCTGTCTGTGAATTGACTTGGTTTTATTTTTTACTACTGGAAGCAAGGGGGCGCGAGGATTAAAATTTGATAGGACGAGGCTACCCCCCGGTGGGGTAGGTGGGTGGCCAAATTCCGGAAAATACAAATTTTCTCCGGGAATGAAAAATTTTATCTTGCTGCTGAATCACGCCGTTTCTTGCCGGGATCAAGCCCAATTGGAAGTTCATTGTAAGCAAGCGCGGTCCCGTGCTTTCAAAGTTGCCCAAATTCCCTTATTCTGTGTACAATGCGAGCCATCGAAATCACGGAGGAAGAATTGATCTTCTTGAAGCTGAAGAAGGGTACGAAGAGGAAAGGAACGGATGACAGCGGACCTTCCGCCGCCACCCGGCAACGTATCTCTTAATTCAAGTAATTCAAAAGTTCATTTTATTTTGATTCAGTGGTATGGGGTGGGGTAGGCCCTCCGAAGCAAGATAAAATTTGGTCAAAAAAAAATCTGGGGGGGGTATGGTGGGTGGGCTCGTCAATTCGGCAGATCCCGAAAAAGGTAGCGTCGTCCTCGGAAATTTAATCCTCGCGCCCCCTTGACTGGAAGTACATTTTGAGATGGAATTTCACCAGAGCCGGTATCGTGAACACTGTCTAGGTGAGGGATGACAACACGAACTGCTAGATATCTGCTCTGAATTTCTCTGAATGTGGTAGATAGGTGGGTGGTATTCCGCAAATTCGATTTGAAATAATTGAGAGACCGTCTAGTCGCCAAGTACATGTATACAATGCACAAGTCCCCTCAGCTAGTTAGCAGGTTCTGGGGAAGCGTAGTGGTACGGGGTGAGTGGGCAGGGATGTAAGTAAGTAAACGAACGAATGTCTGAAAGGTTTGGTTACGGTAAACCCCTGAAATCCAGAACGGGCGCAAAGTCCACCGCAGAGGGAGATCATGATTAGAGAGAAAGAGAAAGACCCAGAACTTAAGCAGGGACGCGGGGACGAGGAGGAGCTCGCGGATACTTACTGGCGCTGGCGCGGAAGCGCTCTTGCCGGTGGTTCCAATAACTAGCAAGGAACGAGGGTTCAGTTATATCGTCCGTCCGAGAGAGACTAGTGGTTCCAGCACCCGCGCCAGAGCGTGAAAGAGAACCTGCGTAATTGCAAAAAGGTGGCGTCGAACGGAAGAGTGTGCGGAGAGCTTTTGCGGGCCGCATATACCTGGAGCGTGCAAGTTTTTTTTTGTTGCGCTTCAGACAGCGGCTCGGCACGATTCGAACTTGAGTTGTGTAGTGGGCATTGCCAGTTGGAGGCTGTTGGCGGGAGGCGGGAACTCGGGAAGGGTCACGGTCACGCGTCACGGTTGCTGCTCGTGCGCCCCAACTTACGACTTCAAGCGCTTCCGCCAGCCCCGGCCTCTGTGCATGGCAAAACATGGAAAACGGTCTGGAAATCGATCTAAATGCCATGAACCATCTTGGGTCTACACTATTACTGTCAATCTAAAAGGTTTCGAAATACTATTCACTTGGATCGAAGCTTCTGTGGACGCCTACAGTTTTCAAGGACGCACTGCGCCCTTATGCGATCTAATCCCAAGATATCCCGCAAAACTATTTGCGCCTGATTGGACCGACCGTAATGGAGCGAAACATCGAAGTCAGCCACCGCGGATGTCAGCCACCTCTGTTTCGTTAAAACGCGGTCAAGCTGCAATTGAATCTTCCTTCAGAACCACTATCTACATACGCTCTTTACACACCGACATTCTCTACACTATGACTACTCTCTCCCGCGCTCTTTCTCATTGGATGCAGGCGTTGTGGCGCCTCGTGCGCGCACTCTTCGGGCGTCACCCCGCCGGCGATCTCGAGGCTGGGACGCTCGTCCCCGTCATGTCCAAGATCACGGGTAAGATTCCTTGTCTCGCGGTGCTGAACTCTCTATCTGACGTCCATACGCTATGTAGATAAGAAGGGCGAGCTCGTCAAGGGTATGTACAGTATACTTCCATATACATATCATCATCTCATAATTTCTAGACCCTGTCCCGACCTTCAAACCCGACCTTCGCGGCGTTCCGGCCCTTGTTCTTAGCTCGATGGCAGTTGGCACCGCCTTTGCGCCCGACACGCCCATGAGCGTCAAGACTCGCCAGCTCCCGACCGCTTTGGTGATCCCAGTGATAATCGTAACCCCTGCGCCAATTGAGGAAGTGGCGACTGGCCCGAAAGTCGACGCACTCATCAAGCCCGCCGATCCTGGTCGTGCTCCCCTGCGGACCGTTACGAACACACCTCGGGTGCATGGCAAGACACCGCGCAAGGCCCGTGTTCTCGACAAGGAGAACATCCGGTCCCACCCCAGCGTCCCCCGCCTCTCCCACCGTCGCGCCGATCCCTCCCCACCCGTCCTTGCTGCCGCCAGCCCTAAAGCCGTCAAGGTCGCGGAACCCGCCTCGCGTGAGTGGGAGCTGGAGAAAGCGTCCCAGCTCAAGAAAGCGAAGGAGTGGTCCGAGGCGGTCAAGGCTCGTCGTCGCCGATCGCTACCCGTCCCGTCGAAAGCCGCTCTCGCGCCTCCCAGTCACCGCGCGTCGCTCCCCGCTCGTCTGTCCCTGGACGAACGCCTCCGTCTCGCGTCGCTGGGTGCGCGTCTCCGCCGCCAGCTACCGCGCCCGAGGTCGTTGTCGTGCCGCCGCTCTGGGGCGACGATCACGTCTCGTTCGTCTCGCCGATGACGATGACGAGGAGGTCGAAGGAGGCGAGGTCAGCTTCCCCGACACCGACCAGTCCCTGTCGTCCACCTCGATGTCGTCGGCTTCATCTGGTTCGATCTCTTCCATCATCAGCGCGTATGAGTCGGACTTTACGTCGTCTGGGTGGCTCGGCTTGCGTCAATTCGACGGGGCGGATGGGCGGGATGGGATGGAGGCTGGGACAAGGACTGAGGACGTCGGACACGGGGGCGGCGGGCAGGACAACCAGGAGGCCGATGGGGACGACTCGGACCATTGGTCGGACGTGATCTCTTTGGACGATTATTGATGGAACATCCTCGGCGCGCAATATACGGTCAAACTCTCGGCAACGGCACGTCGAATCGGACATCCTCGCTCTCCGCCCTCCTACTCTCTCTTCTGCTTCGGCTTGCCTCTACGGTCACTCTGTCAACGGCTCTCGCACGGACGCCCTCCCACTTCCTCTCCTCCTGCGTACAACGCACCACGGTCGACTCGACGGCACGGTACCTCGTCACGGACACCCGCACTCTAGTTTCTTCCCCACGGTTCCCCGTCAACGGATTTTACGGTCGGACACCCGCGCCCATCTGGATTATATATTCATCCTCTGCTTGTCTGCTTGTCTCTACGGTCACTCTGTCAATGGCTCTGAGTCTCTGACACGCTCACCACTTTCTCTCTACCTGGTCGACTCGACGCCAACGGCACCTCGCACGGACCTCCTCCCACTTTCTCTGCTTCCCTCCTCTCCTCTCCTTGGTCGACTCGACGGCACGGCACCTCGCACGGACCCCCGCCTTTCGTCTTCTTTCAATCCGACGAACAACCCAAACCCCTTCACCCTTCAACCGCATCAAACCCTTCCAACCACAAAACATTAGAAAACCTTTGAGAAACATGACAAAATCCACAAACGCGAAAGCAGCAAAGAAAAAAAGCCACCAAATCCACAAGGCAAAAACATGTCAAAATCGCAAGAAACTTGAAAACAGCGTATAATGGAGAAAATGATCGCAGTGTCGTAGTACGAGTAGATGTATGTCAGAGTTGAGTTTGGTTTAGATTTTCTTTGATTGCGAGTGGATACAAGTCTAAGGATGGGTTTCTACATCCGATACAGAATTTACTCATAGAACTGGAAGAGAACGTTACGTCACATTGCAGCTTCTGGCAGAACAGTGTACTACTGCTACGTCCCAGGGCGCTCTCCTTCTTGTGTTCAAAAACCCTAACTAAGCCAAGGGCGGATATTCGAAACCCAAAGCATAGAGTCGGATATTTCTGGGATCGTCAACGAAACGAGGGACGGGTCGGAACAAGGGAAGCCAGTGTTCTGGGGGCGTGTTGAAAACATGGAGGCAAGCTTAAGGCAGCCAAGGCTACGACGAGTGATGGGTGTGACAGTGTGACGTTACTCTACCTCTGCGTGAATCGACAGTGCTTCAGCAGAAAGCACAGAAAGTGTGTTCTGTGGTTAGTGTTGTCGGGTGTGCTGACTGGCGCAGATAGACTTGACCGGGATTGCGGTCGATGGCCATTCTCGCTCCTCCGGACTGGCAGTATTCCCCTAGAGACCCAGCCATGGACAAAGGCCCGTCCCCGCCAGCCTCCTCAAGCACACCGCCGGCCCAGCAGCGCCCACACCAGCTGCCAATGCCGCAGCCGCCGCTCCACCCGCAGCAGTATCCGTTCCAGCAGCAGCCGCAGGGCAGCTGGACCCCGTCGCTCGCCGCCCCGCCCTTCTACCCCGGCGCATTCTACCAAAATCCCCAGCAGCCGCCGCAGCAGTACGCCGTCGGACCCCCTGCCAACCCGTACTTCGACCCCGCGAACGCGCAGCTCGCGCAATGGGCTTATCAGCAGATGATGTTCAACGCCCAGCAGCACGGCCAGCAGGTCGACTTCTTTGCGCCGCCTCCTGGGATGCACGGCCAGTTCAACCCGTTCCCGAGCGGGACGCCGCCCCCACGGCCGAGCGACGCCCCGCAGCCGCAGTACCCCGGCCCCGCGGCCCCGGGTGGCGGTGGCTACCACCCGTATCGCCGGCCCTCGCGCCAGCAGTCGGGCCATTCCGACTCGGCGCCGCAGCAGGACTGGGCACGCACCCCGCAGCCGCCGTACTCGCGCCCCGACGCGTCTGCCTCGTCTAGCTCGGTAAACTCGCAGGGCCGCCCCCGCACGAACAGCAACAACTCCCAGGGCCGCGGGTCGGCCCACTCGCACTCCCCGGTTCCATCTACAAAAGGCCCGTCCCCGCAGCCGAGCAGCAGCGCCCCGCCGCCGCCGCGCATCCCGCACAACCGCGCCGCCTCCTCGTCCTCGACGCACAGCGCGCACTCGACGTCCTCCGCGTCGCCGTCCCCGCCGGCGTCTGCCTCTGCGCCGGGCAGACCGCGCCCGAGCCCGCTGAGCGCGAGCACCCTCCCCTCGACGCGCTCGCCGCTGTCCTCGTCCTCGCTCAACCCCGCGTCGTCCGCGGGCCGCGCGGAGCGCCGCATCAGCCGCGACGACTCGTCCCTCGCCCTGTCGTCGCTCTCCCTCCTCGCCACGCGCGCCGAGGCCGCCACCACCTCCTCCAGCGCCACCAACGCAAAGGTGGACGCCAAGGCCGCCAAAGGCAGCAGCGGCCTGAAAGGCCTGGGGCGCCTGCGGCGCGCCCTGTCGTTCAACGCGAGCGTCGCGCTCAAGGAGGAGGTGGGCGACGACGGCGAGGGGCCGAGGACGATTTAGGTGGGGAGGATGGGGGGAGGGCGGCGGGGAGCGATAGCGACGAGAGTATCAAGGCGAGCGTCGTCAACCCCAGCGGCAAGGCGAAGACCCCCGCGCTCATCGCGAGCGCCACGCGCAAGCCCGGCTCCGCGCCCGCCTCGGCCCTCTCCCCCGCGCCGTCCTCGCTCCCGCCCCCTCCCAATCCTCCTCCCCCCTCCTCCTCTTCCCCCTTCACCTCGGCGGGGGTGAGCGTCCCCATGCCGAAAAAGAAATCCCGCGCCGCGTCCCTCTTCAACTCGCGCATGAACGTCTCCACGGACAACATCTCGCTGTCGTCCACGGTGAGCTCCGCGAGTGTTATGATTAGGAAGCTGGGGAGTATGGGAAGGCTGGCGAGGCGGAATTCGTTGGCGGGGATTACGGGGTTGTTTAAGGAGAGGAAGAAGAAGAATTCTGGGGCGGTGGAAGGGGAGGGGGATGAAGAGCAGGGTGAAGAAGGGGGGAGGGCGGGGAGGCGCAGGAAGACAAGGATAAGAAGAAAGGCAAGGGTAAAGACAAGGACAAGGACAAGGCGAAGGACAAGTCCAAATCGGCGCGCAACGCAAAATCCCAAGCGAGCGAAGCGTCCGTCTCACACGCCACCGCCGAGCTCGAGGCGGGTGATGTCGACTGGTCCGTCCCCACCAACTCGAATTCGAATGCGTATCCCGACACGGGGGTGAAGGGGCTGAGCCCGGCGGCGAAGCTGGCGAGGCAGCATACGTTGAAGAGTAATGCGGAGGCGGCGGCGAAGGCGCGGGAGGCGGCTGCGCGGGCTGCTTCTGCTGCTTCCTCCTCCCCTGCTTCTGGTACGGGGAATGCGAATGGCGCGCCGACGAATGGGATGGGCGTCAATGGGGGTGCGGGTGGGGGTGCCGACGTGGGAACGGAACACCGCGACGCGGTCCCCTGCCGGCAAGCAGCGCGGTGGGTGCGGTCGGGGTGGGGGAAGATGGGACGCATGCGGGTGTGTTGGTGGAGGATAGTGAGTCCGAGGATGAGCCGCACTCGAATGCGTACTCGAACGCGCACCCCCACCCGAACGCGCAAGGCGGGCAAGGCGCAGCACCAGGACAAGGACAACAAGGAGGACAAACACAAGGAGGGGGCGGCGTGCAGTGGGACGACGACGACGACGAGGAGTGGGGCCTCCTCGGCGGGGAGGAGGACGATACGATTCGGGTCGCGGTCGATCCTACTGGTGCCGGCTTCTTCGTCTTCCGCGGGGTAGCCACTATGGGGACGGGGAGGACGGGGATGGGGAGGGGAGGACGGGTATGGGTATGATGGGGAGGGGGGTATGGGTATGGGGAGAGGGTGGGGAGGGTGGATATGGTATGAAGGGGAGGGAGAGCACGAGCCGTGGGCGGTTGATGTGCGGCGGAGTGTTGAGCGGACGAGGGCGCCTGCGAAGGGGATTTTGAAGTGTTAGTCTTTCTCTCCCTCTTTTCTCTTTTTTTTTTTTTTTTTTTGAAGAGCGTGGTATTGAGAGGATTCCCGGTGGGTCTTTGAGGCCGACCTAGTCGGTCATCCCTCCGCTGGTTTGAGGCCATGGACTTGGAACCCTGCCAGAACTCTCTCTCTCTTTTTTCTTTATTCATGCACCCAACTAACCCGACCTTGTGTACAGACGCAGGCACCTACGACCAAACGCTCTACCTCGCCGACGCGCACGGGCACCTCTTCGGCCCCGGCAACCAAGCCGCGCACCTCCTCCGCGCGCGCTCGAACTCGTACACGAGCCCGACGCCCGGGCAGAACGAGCTGGGCCCGCTGGCGCGCATGCCGAGTCCCGACCCGGACCATATTGATGGGTTGCATCGGCATGGGAGTTATTCGAGTGCGCACGGCGGAGAGCCCTCGAATTCAGGTGGGGCGGGGAGTGGTGCAGCGGGGAGTGGGGGGAAGGGCGATACAGGCACAGGCGCGGGGAAAAGGAGCAGCGTCCCCTCGCTGCCCCCGCTTGGGTTCGATTTGGGTTTGGGCGGTGTGTTGATAGCCCGCAGGTGACGCCGACGGCGGCGACGTACGCTGCCGCCGGGCAGTCCGCCCCCTCATCCACCGGTACGAACGCGGGGGGGACACCCACGACGCCCACCCCCACCACGACCGGCGCACACGCCATCTTCAACCACCCCGCGCTCAACTCGTCCGCGCCCGCCCTCACCACCTCCTTCGCCCCCGGCCCACCATGCCCGCCGTCCCGCGCGCGGCGACGGCGCCCGTGCGCAAGCAGCTTGCGTTCGCGAGCAACCTGAGCGTGTACGACACGTTCAGCGCGAGCATGTATGACCGGCGGAGCGAGCCTGCGACGTGGAGCCGGTTGACGCCGGCGCTGGCGCAGCGGATTAAGGAGGAGCTGAATAGCTATAAGATGGAGGAGATGGAGGTGCATGCGGCGAGTCGGATACAGTGCGTTTTTTTATTGCTTTCCCTTTGCCTTTCCCTGGGCTTTTTCCTGGGCCTCGTTTTTCCTGGGCCTCGTTTTTTTCCTTTTCCTGTGCCTCGTTTTGCCTTTCCCTGTGCCTTTCGAGTGGAGCGCTAACGACCGATCTCGCAGCACCCAATTCTTCGTCTGAGCCCGCAGCTGCTTGTCTATTTATGGAGTCGTTTTTTTGGATTCGCATATCTCATCCCATTGTCCCCCCGCCCACCCACCAGCCAACCAACCACTCACGAGGACCCCGTCACGCCCCCGCCCAGTACTTAATATATACCCTGCACCCCAACACGCACCGTGTAGTAGTAACTTATTGCACTCCCCTTTTCCCCCCTTGCACCGCCCGCCGTGGCATTAGCATATCTATCTATTGCTATCGCTAGACGTACGGACGCCCCGCCCCCAACCAACCAAAAACGAGACAAGACGAGACGAGAATGAACGAACGAACGAGGACGAACGACGAACGAACGAACGAGAACAGACCAGATCAGATATTCTTTTTTATCTATATTCATTCTTCCTTTCACATCCACCCATCGCACCCCCACCCCACCCCAACCCCAACAAGCAAATAAACAATCAACTGTTCTTCCTTCCTTCACTTCCTCTTCCCGTTCATTCCCTCCTCTGTCTTCCTTCCTCTTTTCATGTGTCTACTGCTGTGCTGCTGCCCGGTTTTCCTTTCTTCTGCTTCTCTGCTACCTCTCTGTCTATATTGCGCTCACGATGAAAATAACACCTACATACCGCCTTTCTATACATGCATACGTATTATATTTGCACACACCCACCGATCCGACCAGCCCGCGATTATACTGATATACATCTCATCTTTCTGGTACTCGTCGTTCCGCCGCCCGCACTCGCTGGTTGGGAGACTGCCGGCTACGCCAAGCTGTTGTACACCACCCGTTGTTGCTCGCACTCTCCATCGCTCTTCTCGGCATTACGCACCGCACCACGCACCACTCTCGCATGCATCCACTCACACTCATTCATCCACACTCATTCATTCATTGGAGTCGCACCCACCCACACACTCATTCCCCCCCACACACTCACTCACTCATGCATACGCACAGTACTTATACATAGACGGACCACCGGCGCCCACACTGATAACTAATGTCCCCGTCAAGCCCAGTTTTTCTTCCGCTGTACATCTGTAATATATTTATTTAGTCCATTCTATTGTTCCTACTCCTTTTCCTCGCTTCCGGTCATCCGCTCGACTTTGCTGGACGCACATCAAAACTCTATGATGGGGTCCAACTAGAAATTACCCGATTCGGACGCGAGCGATTGTTTGTTTTGTGCTTGTTTGGTCTTGCCTTTAGAAGACGCGGTTGATGGTGGCTGTGTCCTCGACCTTTTTCTTCTCGCTGCGTCTGTGCGGACCATTGGATTCGAGCTCATTTCCTCAACTCAGGCCTTCCTCTCCGCTGTCCTCTGTCCCCGCGTAAGTTCCTTACTCTTTTGGCCATCTCGACTCGGAGCGCGCTTCCTCGAGCTCCAGTCTGAGGCCTTGTCATGATTACACGTTTTTTAAATTAGACTACGAGTGCTCGTTGCATGACGAGTTGAAAAAAATCCACTGCGATTGATTTTTCAATCGCAGCTGAACCCTCCCTCTCTCTTCATCTTTTGGGGTTTTCCTGCGAGCCGCATGTTAACGAGATGTATCTAGATTCCAGTCAATATGATATGGCGGACAAGCCGATTGGGAAGGGCGGGAGAAGAGGGAGTGGATGGCGGGTTTGGGGTGTACTGTAAGTGGCGGGATTTGCTTGTCTTTCCTGTAGGTTACTGCTACCCTCCGAAATAGTTTGTACACGTTCGTTGTGTTTTGGAGGAGCGAATACATTGAGCCCCAGTGTAGCAGACTGGTAGTACTACACACAATACTTCAATGGGCCTGAAAATTTGCGAGGACTAACGCACGGCGAGAGCTGATTTTATCAGCTGCTCGTTGGGTAAATCGCTTCGTCAAAAAAATTGAGAGGATGCAATGGCGATGACGCCGGAGGAGAGCGAGGAGGAGGCGAGTGAGGAGGTGGACGAGGGATGGACATCAAGCTCTAGGATATTTTACGGTGGATGAGAATACAAAAGTACCTCGAAATCAGCAATCTAACTTTAGTGTCCCATTGACCGGTGGAAAACGGTACTACTAGGTAGTTGCCATCGGATGGTTACACACCAAACAAATCCAAAACGCGTAGGGTAGAGCTACTGAGGAGATCGTATGGCAATGGATCAATCGATGTCCCAAAAAGACATTGCCCAGTTGGCAAAAGACACTTTCGTCGACAGAAATGCACAGCGGTAGGAAGAGTCGGATACTGATCTGATGCCTGTAACGCAGAGTTCCTGAAGCTGGCCCGAACCGCGTGTCGACATGAATGATGTTAATGTGTCAATCGGATTGGGCCCAAGGAATGATTCTGGGACTCGAAGCCTGCGGAGAGCGGGGACAGTTAGGGTTTGAAGATACCCTGTCACCGAATTGTCTTCGAGGATGTGGGTCAACGTGAGTGATTCCAAAAACGGGAGAGTGACATCAGGAACGTTCTCATCATCCGGATCCTCCAGTAAAGCCAGTTCGCAATGCACGAGGTTGGATGTGTGCTGTAAAATTGGAACACATTCCTCGGGGAATATCCCATGCAAAGCCAGTGAGGTTAATTGCGCCCACGGTAACATTATGATCTCAACAGCATATGCGTTGAGAAGGACCGTGCGCAATAGAGGTGCCTCGAGAAATGAAATTTTGGTGTTGGGGCGACCATCTTGACCATGAAGCGCTAAATCTAGGCTGCGCAGCAGAGGCATCGGGCCTTCAATACTCCGGAGCTGGGAATGCGAAACGCGGTTGTAGACCAAATGCTCCAACCGTGCACGGTATGGAACCATCGCATGGAGGACTTCTGCTACGCGCGACATCGTGAAGTCATCTGGGTTAAACCAGCTCACGGAAATCGGGCAACCTCGAGACCTGCTGAGCCACGCGCCGGACAGGAAGGCTTGGTCTGCGAAGGGAATGTCGGGATCGGGATCGGGTAGGGATATCGCCCGCCAAAGGGCGGGGGTTTCCATAGCTATTGCTCGCCACACGCGACAAATTTGGGTCAAGAGGATTGGCGAGTCAGGTCCTATGAGTGGGGGGCAGAGCGGGTAGATTGGTAAGAAGTGGACAAAAATCTCTGAGATGATTTCGTTCGGCAGCTGCAAGACTGGGTAGGTGTAGGAATCGAGCCGTTGCTGGATATAGGCTTTCTGGATACGCAGTGCGGAAAGGGAGCGCTCGAAAAAGAGGATCTCGGCGTCGAGGTCTGCGACACGAGCACGATCTGCTGCAAGCGAGCTTAGCATGGAAGCAGCTGAGCTACGTATCGACTGCTTTGGATATGATTTCACTGGACCCCCGCGGGTATCGTGCTGCTAGCAAAGAGATGATAGTCTCCCGTAGTCAGACCTAATGACAAGTTTTCCTTTTTGGGTGCGGGTGGGAAAAACTTGATATAAGGTCTGATTTCACGCGCGCATCTGACATGGGCGGTCAAGCCCAGTGACAATCCCCTCTGGCCGGATCCGCCCAGAAATGGCCGCACTCGCCCACCCAAAATTGGCCATATCCGGCCAAACGTCGCCAGAGAATTGACCCAATGCCAGATGAGCCATCTGGCATAAATTGCCGTCGTCCGCCGACTTTCTGGCTAGGTCTGCTCAGGCCTTTCCACTAGTTATACCAGACAATATACATTGCATTGCACTACAGACAACGCTACAAAACGAAGTCGCGCCGTTGCTAAGTCCGTCACACCGTCCCATTGCCGTCGCGTCGTCCCGTCGCCGGTGCGCCGTCCTATCGCCGTCGCGCGTTCCATCAACATCGCGTGTCCATCGCCGCTGCGTCGTCCTATATCGATCCGCAAAGGTGTCTGTGTCCCAAACTGATAAACATATATATTGAAAGGAAGCAAAAGAACTTACCGAGATTGCGCGTGTGCGCGCCTAAGTGTAGACGACGGGAGATCTGCCAAATATTCAGAGGATGCACTAAACATTAAATGAATGGGTACGTACCGCGTTCGTGTCAACCCATTGAAGACCTAGATTCGGACCAACATCAGGCCGGTGCGAACGAGAAGAAAGATATTACTTACATGCAGTGGTGACTTCGGGGACAAGGGGAGAAGAGCTGCACGCAAGGTGAGTTCAATAATTGGAATATAAGGGATCCGTACCTTAACTGATCGGAATGCGGTGAGACACGCGGGTGGACGACACTTCGCATGTACATGGAAACACAGCGATCGCTGATGGAGCCGGCACAGCGGGGAGACCCTGCAAGAGTAACGAGTGAGCACGTGTAGCCGAGGGTGGGGAAGAACGAAAGACACACTAAGTTTGTCCTCCAGCTCGAGGCCGAGCGATCGACGACCTTCTTGACGGGTGGACAGCTTTCGGAGCATCGTCAGGAGCAGGAAATAAATACGTCTGGAGACTTACACATATGCGCGCAATCAGCGGGAGACTGGAATGGTGCACAAGTGGTGGATGACAGCAGATAGTGAAAGCAAGCGTAGATCTAGCGAAACCAGAGCGTAGGGAGTGGATGGGGGACTAGATAGCCTGGTATTGACAATGATTTGAGCAAGGGAAAGTATGAATCTGAGAAGATCGAGGGAAATCAGTAGGGCCACAATTGAGGGAATACAATCGACTGGCCTGGAGTCAGATGGAACAATGGCACCATTATGGTGGACCAGTGGGTAGATATGGTGGTTCTTGTGGTCCCGAGTGGCCCGGAGACTTGTGGTACATTGCGTTTTGCTTTGGTCTCGCCAGTTTAATCTGCCATTGCGCATAAGGCTGAAAACCTCTTGATTCGGGCCAGGGAGTCAAGGGGAGGAAGGTGGGAGACTCTAGAGGAGTTCCAGAAGGCCTGGTACACTGGGAGGCGGGCTTGGGTACAGTGAGATGGAGGAGAGAAGGAAGATGCAGACGTGGCGACGCCTCGCCTTTGGGTGTAACAACACCAAACAAACATGAAGTTGTTGCAAGAGAAGCTGAGGACGTGGAAATCTTAAAATTCATACACCCGGAGCAAAAGTTTTCAGCAGATCGAGATGCGGGACGAGGCAAGACTTGGAATTATTGCGAAGATTTTGTTTCCGAACTAATTATAAACATGACAGAAACATGACGCCGCTTTTGGCCGAGGCTCGCCAGATCCGCCAGAGCGCGGCAGAGTAGCAGCAGAAGATGACAGATCCGGCCAGACGGGATTCTCACTGGGGGTCAAGCCCAGTGACAATCCCCTCTGGCCGGATCCGCCCAGAAATGGCCGCACTCGCCCACCCAAAATTGGCCATATCCGGCCAAACGTCGCCAGAGAATTGACCCAATGCCAGATGAGCCATCTGGCATAAATTGCCGTCGTCCGCCGACTTTCTGGCTAGGTCTGCTCAGGCCTTTCCACTAGTTATACCAGACAATATACATTGCATTGCACTACAGACAACGCTACAAAACGAAGTCGCGCCGTTGCTAAGTCCGTCACACCGTCCCATTGCCGTCGCGTCGTCCCGTCGCCGGTGCGCCGTCCTATCGCCGTCGCGCGTTCCATCAACATCGCGTGTCCATCGCCGCTGCGTCGTCCTATATCGATCCGCAAAGGTGTCTGTGTCCCAAACTGATAAACATATATATTGAAAGGAAGCAAAAGAACTTACCGAGATTGCGCGTGTGCGCGCCTAAGTGTAGACGACGGGAGATCTGCCAAATATTCAGAGGATGCACTAAACATTAAATGAATGGGTACGTACCGCGTTCGTGTCAACCCATTGAAGACCTAGATTCGGACCAACATCAGGCCGGTGCGAACGAGAAGAAAGATATTACTTACATGCAGTGGTGACTTCGGGGACAAGGGGAGAAGAGCTGCACGCAAGGTGAGTTCAATAATTGGAATATAAGGGATCCGTACCTTAACTGATCGGAATGCGGTGAGACACGCGGGTGGACGACACTTCGCATGTACATGGAAACACAGCGATCGCTGATGGAGCCGGCACAGCGGGGAGACCCTGCAGAGTAACGAGTGAGCACGTGTAGCCGAGGGTGGGGAAGAACGAAAGACACACTAAGTTTGTCCTCCAGCTCGAGGCCGAGCGATCGACGACCTTCTTGACGGGTGGACAGCTTTCGGAGCATCGTCAGGAGCAGGAAATAAATACGTCTGGAGACTTACACATATGCGCGCAATCAGCGGGAGACTGGAATGGTGCACAAGTGGTGGATGACAGCAGATAGTGAAAGCAAGCGTAGATCTAGCGAAACCAGAGCGTAGGGAGTGGATGGGGGACTAGATAGCCTGGTATTGACAATGATTTGAGCAAGGGAAAGTATGAATCTGAGAAGATCGAGGGAAATCAGTAGGGCCACAATTGAGGGAATACAATCGACTGGCCTGGAGTCAGATGGAACAATGGCACCATTATGGTGGACCAGTGGGTAGATATGGTGGTTCTTGTGGTCCCGAGTGGCCCGGAGACTTGTGGTACATTGCGTTTTGCTTTGGTCTCGCCAGTTTAATCTGCCATTGCGCATAAGGCTGAAAACCTCTTGATTCGGGCCAGGGAGTCAAGGGGAGGAAGGTGGGAGACTCTAGAGGAGTTCCAGAAGGCCTGGTACACTGGGAGGCGGGCTTGGGTACAGTGAGATGGAGGAGAGAAGGAAGATGCAGACGTGGCGACGCCTCGCCTTGGGGTGTAACAACACCAAACAAACATGAAGTTGTTGCAAGAGAAGCTGAGGACGTGGAAATCTTAAAATTCATACACCTGGAGCAAAAGTTTTCAGCAGATCGGGATGCGGGACGAGGCAAGACTTGGAATTATTGCGAAGATTTTGTTTCCGAACTAATTATAAACGTGACAGAAACATGACGCCGCTTTTGGCCGAGGCTCGCCAGATCCGCCAGAGCGCGGCAGAGTAGCGGCAGAAGATGACAGATCCGGCCAGACGGGATTCTCACTGGGGTTCATTGTCTGAGAGGTTTCGCTGTACAGTTTCTTTCTCCGGTCAAAATATTTCCCAGGCAAGTCTAATGATGCCCTTTTCACGTGACACTTTTGTGCGACATTCTAGGTCCTCTGAGCACAAACCGTCACCTCGTTCCTGTTTGGGAATTACATGGTGATTTACAACGAGGAAGGGTTACGTGGACATCGCCGCCAAGAAATTAAAGACGACCGAGGGAAATGACACATGATGCCATGCCGTCACACTGATTATCGATTCGGCACGGATTGATCCGATCGCCTCTTGTCCTTCTCACACCGGAGATTGCCATCTTTCAGTTGAACTGATTGTTGACAAAAGGTAATTTGTTATCTAAAGTAAAGACTCGGAAACCAGCTGAGCTGAAAACCAAACCAATTCTAGTTCTAACAGTTAATACTTTTGGTACAATGGAAACTACAGCTATCGGTTTTAGATGTTGGCTACACTGAAACATTATTTAGCGAATTTGGAGTTGGACGAACTGAAAATCAAAGTGAAAGCATTTGTTCCAGTCGCGAAAGCAGTTGAACCAATTCTAAAACCAAAATATAATGTATCGGTTGTGTTTCAGTTGAACCGATAAGAGGACCAAAACTTGAACCGATACTCCCAGTTTTGGTCCAACCAAACCTAAATGTTTTAGTTTTCAGTTGAACTGAAACATATGGTTTCAGTTTATATTTCAGCTTCAGCTGAAATCAAAAGCAAAACATTTAGTTTTGGTTATGTTTTGTTTCTGGTGTTGGTTCAACTGCTTTCACGACCAAAACAAATACTTTCAGGTTGACTTTCAGCTCGTCCGACTTTGAATTTGCTAAATAATGTTTCGGTGTAGCCAACATCTAAAACCGATAGCTGTAGTTTCCGTTGTACTGAAAGTATTAACTGCTAGAACTAGAATAGGTTTGGTTTTCAGCTCAGCTGGTTTCCAGGTCATTACTTTAGATAACAAATTACCTTTTGTCAACAATCAGTTCAACTGAAAGATGGCAATCTCCGGTGTGTCTCCCTCATGTCGATTGAGCTGCCGCCTGAGCTGTGGCTGAATGTGTTCGAGATGCTTCCACGGAGTTCACTTCCCGCTGTTCACGCAGTCTCCTCTCAGTTCTCCGAAATGTCCTCCCCCCTTCTCTTCTCTGACTTCGAATTTTATCCTCCCAGGTTTCCGGAATCTCCTGCCCCATCCTCTTCTCTGTTTTCGGATCTGATCTGGCGGGCATTTGGCGGAAAAGCCGCCACAACGGAGCAAGAGGAGCGCGAGTTTGCTAGATTAGCGTTCTGGTCCTCTCCCAAAATTGCCCCCCATGTACGCAGATGCGTAGTAAATTTCACCGGCGTTCAGGAATCCGTTCACCTGAACTCGCGCTCCCCGCCACTCATCTGGGCCTGCTTCGAGGCAGTGTCGCGATTCACGAATCTGCAGGATCTCGAATGCCGCACTTGCCGCACTCTTGCGGTGGAACTCCCCGCCCTTCGTGTGCATGATCTCCCCTCGCTCAAGTCTCTCCACATCGTCACCGCGCGGCTGGTCGCCTCTGTTAAATCTCCATCCACAAAGCTCAGCATCGAGCACTTCTTGTACACCGCCAACGGTCCGTCATGTAGTCATCGGCTGGAATGGTCATGCGTACCATGTGTGAGGACCAGCTGGGATCTACACTCCTGTCAGCTGGATATTGGCCGACGGAGTAAATGGATCCATGATGGACCCAGCTTTCCTGGAGACCAGCTGAGGAGTTGGGCTGGGTACACACTGCAAGCCAACCTGGGGATTATCGGACAGTTCATGTAATCACTCGATGAATACAGCACGAAAAATTTAATATATTGTTTATAAAAACTATTCAGCACTAGTACTAGTCCTCGTTGACGTCCGCAGTTTCCGCGGGCGCCATGGCCGCTTCGTTGGCAGCAGCATTGACGGGGATGGTAGCCGCTCTGTCCGTCACTTGCTGTAGTTGTCCACACCGTGGGTAGCACGGTCAGCCAAGAGAACCGTGTCGAACGCCCCGAGCTCAAGTCAGCAAAGAGGATAGATCAATCATGATCTGGACACTTATTAAGTTTGCGAGCTTTGCCTCCGGCGCGGTTGCGGATCTTGCAGAGGTCAGCGTTGAGGGAGTCCAAGGATCCTCAATGCAGACTTGGCGCTGAGACGGGCAGGGGTGGTAACAACACGTTGCGAGGAAAGAAAGGCAAAAAAAAAAACTCACGACTACCTCCACCTGCACTTCTCTTGAACATGCCGCGGACCTCGCAATAGCTCATCTCATTTGTTTGCGCCCTCGATAGCTTTCCTAGGCGGTCACCAGAGAGCTTGAGGCTGGTGAAGCAGAGGCAGTTATAGACTTGAAAGCAGATCTTGAAGCAAGAGAGTTTGCAGGCCTTGAAGTTTGAAGAATTTGAAGGCTATTCTCGGAGACAAAAAGTATTGCAGAACGCAAGCAGAACGAGGGGAGGCACGCCAGGCGCCGAGTTACAGGACAGACAACAGAAGATAGATTTGGCAGTAACAGCACCGAGCTTTGTACCTCGCGAGAACTTGGCGGCGGGATGGGACGACGCAGAATGTGGGAGGGAGATTGAGGGAGAGAACTGAAGAGAGAGAGACGACCAACCATTTGATGCCGTTGCCAAATCACGCCATCGTGGCAACGCATGCACTGGCATCAAATGACGTCGTGCGGAGTTTGAAGCACTTGCAAATGTTTTCAACACGACACGACCGTGAGTATAAAATAGTAATAGTAAGCACACCGGCAAAAATGAAATTCAGCTTAGCTGAACATGTTGCCGAATATATTAGTTTCGGGTTCAAAATCAACGGAGCTGAAAATGCAGTCGAAAACAACAGTTCCGACGAAGGTGAATGAGTTGCGAAAATCATGCAATTCAGCACCATTTTTCCCTATGCCGAATGTAACAGTTTAGGCTGCACAGTTTTCATTTCAAGAAGTGAGACCTAAATTCATGAAATCGGCAGCTGTTTCAGCTCGACTGGAAGTCGCTACCGAAACTGTAGCTGAAAACAATGATTTCGGGTGCCGTTTCGACGAAGCCGAATTGATGGCCGAATATCATTGTTTAGGCAAGACCGGGCCGGAATGATGGCTGAATGTCATTGTTTCGGGGACACGGGGCCGAAACAATAACTTTCGGCCATCAATTCGGCTGAATTCTATTGTTTCAGTGCAACCGAATATGTAGCTGAAAACCACGTTTTCAGCTACAGTTCCAGTAACACCGAAATGGGAGCTTTCAGCCAAGCTGAAACAGCGGCTGATTTCATACCTTTAGGCCTCGCTTTCGGTTATGAAGACTTTGCAGCTCAAACTGATACATTCGGCATAGCAGAAAATGTTGCTGAATTACACGATTTTCGCAACTCATTCACCTTTGCTGAAATTGTCGTTTTCGAGTGCATTTTCAGCCCCATTCATGTTGCACCTGAAACTAACATTTTCAGCGACATATTCAGCCAAGCTGAATTTTTACTTTGGCCGGTGTGAAGTAATCGACTCGGAGGGCGATAGAGATGGACATTCCGATAAGGAACCGTTCGATTCTGGCAACGCCGATTTCGAAGATTAAAATATCATTGTATTGGGCACTGGGCAGTAAGTACTCCCAGCTGACTCTCCATCCTCTCGCCAGCTGGGATTTCGGCCTGGGCCGTCCAGCTGGAGTCCATTCCCCTCGCAGCTTTTAACAGCTTTTATGTTTCCTAGAGTCTAGCTGACGATCTCACCTGGAGACATCCTGCCGGCACTTTGGCGGTGTACACAGAAATGCCATTCCCAGAGCCCGGAACGCGCTCCCAGATGAATTCTCTCGATTCGACAACCCTTCGCACATCGACCTTCGTTCCGGCTCGATGTTCGCCGTTCCAGCACTTCCTAGAGGATACACACGCCCAAACCTCGTTTCACAATCTCCACGTCGTCAATCTGGTTGTCCCAGAGATGACGTTCGCCGAGCTACGCGCCAGCATCGCCCCTTCCCTGTTATCCGGGAACTAAACGTGAAGGTCCGCCCCCAGGCCGACTTTGGTGCGCTACCCTCACTCGCGACGCCGATTGCACCCCATCTCGCCATATACCAGGGCCCCCCAGGTCTCCTACCCCTCATCCTGTTAAAAACGGCGCCGCACACGATAAACATCTGGCGCGATTACGCCCCGGAATTGCTGCGCGCACTGCGGAACTGTGGCCGTGCTACCATTCCATCGGTTACGTCTCTGGCTGTGAACACCCAGTTTCCTGACATATCGGTGGGCTCCGCCCTCGGTGATTCGCTTGCGTTCTTTCCGCTGCTCGATGCCCTGACGGTGGTTGTGGACTCGGGCCGATACCACGCCCCACCGGGGACGCCTCGCCCGGTACGTCTTCCCCCCGCTTTCTTTTCTTCTGTTGTCGTACTCACTCTTTGTTAGCGCCCGCCCACCGCACGAGCCGTCTGTGCCCACCTCGCCACCGCTCTGCGCTCCGCACAAACCCTGCGCACGGTCGTGTTCAAATGGAGGTTGGATCTCGGTGACCCGTACGAGAACGCTCCTCCGCTCGTGCTACTGGAACGCGTTCTGCGAGAGGCGCTATCTGGCCTCGAGAGCGTCCAGTATTTGAATGGGTGGATCTAGGAAGTTCAATATCGGCGATTTTACGTGTGTTGGTGCCGAGGAATGCCTTGACCGTTTTCTTAGTCTCTAGCGGACCGACGCTACCACAACATGATGGTTTGTACCCCACGTTTTTTCTTTAAATTGATTGCAAATTATCGATGCTCAACACCCCTCGAGCTGGACGGTTTGTCTGAGGCACAAATCTTCGACATCTTGGGAACGTGGGGTGGCTCCGGAAAAATAATGATTACTGATACAATCTTTGAGCGCCGGGGTCTAAGGTAATCGATGGTCGGACGTCCCCTACGAGGCCATTTAGCTATCGAAGCACCACAGAAAGGAATAGCAGATAGGAACATACTATTGCTTGCATTCGGTAAGCACCGCTATCTGCACCTTCCTCCGGGTTCTCTATCCATATCGAGTTCGTCCCTTGGTCTCTGTCCAGATATGGCTCCATTATAGTCGTAATCACAGGGTAATCCTGGGTTGTGAGGTCGGTTCGTATCGCCAGTCGAAGAATTTTGGGATCGCGCAGGTTCAACATTAACCGTGTGAGCAGAAGCGAGGAAAGACTGCAGATCTGGCCTCAGTTCCAACAATACAGAAATCGGAACCGACGACGGCGCTTACGCGTTTACAACGACTGTTCCCGAACCGCTGAGTACCGGCTGAGAAAGGCATGGGTGAATTACGAGGATATGTGCCTAGTGTGGAACTTACACCACCCTAATGGATCCGAGTTATGGTTAGTGTCGGCATATGCTGATGAAGTTCAAGTAATTACCATAGTGTAGGTACCAATATTTATCGCGTTTACGGCGATCATTATGCTGAACGGTCTCAAATTACAAGTCAAGAGCGATTTGAATAGGGACGGACCCAAAGTACATAGAGCCTGGATCATTTTGAGTTTGAGTGATGTGAAACGAGTCGGAAACTGAGACACACCATCGCGAAACAGAACATTGATGAGACTGCCGGTGCGTGTTTCGTACCTCAGGGCTTTATGCACTGTGAGGATGAAGATCATGACGTCGAAGACAAGCTGAAATTTGGGTCGTAGTCAAGTCGTAATAAGCACAAGACGCATACCATGCCGCCCCATGCCGCTGCCGTACCTGTTGAAACATGAGTGTGATGCATGGAAGGATCGACAGACGTGAACGAACGTGTGTTCCTGACGCCAGCGAAGATCATCGGAGCACAAATGATCGAGGAAAAGCATAACGCACGATTCATGTGGAGTCGGGGAAGGACATCCTAGTGCTTGTAACTGCGAGTCCAATGTGTCCCGACTGTTCCCTGCCAGTATCAACATGGACTTCACACCCTGGTCAGTCACAGAGTAGATTATAAATGACTCAGCGCACAACAGCAAAGGCAACGTCCGCGACGATCACGACGATCATGAACGCCAGGACATGTTTGTTGCGTTCATACAGAGCGTATGTTCGCATGATGAGCATAGCTTCAGAGGATCGTCTCAGGAGACATTCAGATACAGGACGATGTAGCGTACCGGCGACCAGTACCAGGGACAGCAGCCTACTGGGGGTCAGATGACGGCGAGCAGGCGGGTTGCATGATGCTCACGCAAAATATTTATGATACCCTGTGAAGGCGTCACACATCTAGACGTTATAAATGGGTGGTACGAGCGAGAGATGGAGCACGCTACACACCCCGGCTTTGCTGGGGTCACTTGTGGTTAACAAAACCTCCGCGAGGAGTGGAACTGTGCCGAGGAGCGCCGAATAGCGGTTAAGGTAGAAGAAAGCCGTGCCCCAGGTCATGCGAGTGCCCCAGTATCGTGCGACCTCGTCCGGCAAAGTCAATGCATAGTCATACACTGCTTCCCAGAATCAGATTGAGGAGTGCAGGATATAACGCGCAAAGATATCGGGCGAGAGTTCGGGTGACAATCGTTTGGACGATCGAAAAGCGGGAAAACCTGAAAGACGCACCGAGGATGGCTAAAGGATCGTAAGTCCACGACATACTGGGACCATTCGCAATAGACTTACTCATAGGCATGAAAACAAGATAACGTGAGATTTCACTGCATGTCGCGTCAAATGGGTCAAACAACGTAATGTGGGATCGAGAGCGTACAATTGTTGCTGGATAGCAACATTACTGAGACTTTCTGGCATCCAGAAAGGTCTATAATCTGAGGAGCGGGGACATTCGATTGAGGGCGAGGAAGCAAAAAACTCGCTTTGGATCAAACGAGGTCCGATAAGCGTCTATCAAGCGTGACTGACATAATTGACATTACTTACCCCGGTTGATGAGTATCACTGTCAGTCTTCAGAGTTACAGTAACCTCCGTACTTACTGTATGTCATAGAAGGATAACATTTGTAGCGCGCTTCGCGGCAGAGCCCACTAACTGCCTAAAAGGGCTTTCAATGCTGAATTGTATTCATACCAACCCATGAGTCAGATGGAGACTGCAATGTACATACTGTAGCATTTCGACCGAGTGTTCACGTAACGCGTAACGGGGACCTCTGAACTGAACACTTGCAACATTCGTAACGGTAACATTCAGATTTTGAGGCTCAAATAGGCTAAAAAGAGGCAAAATTTCTCTTCCGGCAAACACCGGATTGCCTTTTATGGTAATTTTGCCGTGATTGCCGAGAAATGAACACTTGTAAAAATGAACACCTTGCGTAACGCGTAACATGGGGTGAACACTCGGTCGAAATGCTACAGTACTTCAAGTCCGGCCACATTTTTTCTAGTAGACACCCTCTAGCCCGGTTGGAAAACAGTTAGCACACACATGTAAGTAGTACATTTCAGTGTATGAATTTTCTCCCAGTGCCCTGCACTCGAGTCGTTCGCAACCATGTGATACCGTCGATACGCACGCACACCCGAGGCACCATCCGCAAAATTTTAACGCAGCGCTGCTCGTGCGAGCATTGCACGCAAGTCAGCAGGAGAAGTAATCGACCGCAATAAAAATTACCTTGGGATCCTACCACCATGTCAATTCTTCAAACTGGCTCAAACCACCCCGCTCCTGCTCAGAGACACGCAGAACTATCGAATAGAGACGACCCAATGGTTGCTGCAAAGCGTTGTCCTAGCAGTCGAGCTCAACTGGGGGTTAATGGCGGAAATCGCGAATTATTGGGCTCACCCGTGGAATCGCGTGGTCGTTCCACCGTTCCCACTCAGCGACATGCAGCACTGCTCAAGGATGCAGACCCAATGGTCGCCGCAACACGTTGTGCTGATGGTCGAGCCAAAACTATTGAAGACGGCGCAAAATGCGAACTTGAAGCTGACACGCAATCACGGCCTGGTCTTGTGTACCCTGAAGACACCGCATTCGAAGACGGAAACGTCACGACAGCATTATTCTTCAACGCCCATCACGGTCCGCCAGAATCCGCGCTACAAAACGTTGGGGGGATTTCGACGGCAGAAGTGCCAGCATTGCCAGCAGGCTATGAAACGCACGGACCATCGCTCGGGCGGTTACCCGATGTGTTCCGTGCCGCTCCTTCACCCATGGCTGTACTATAGAGCGTAACGGCCTGGTCGTAGCCAGAGCGTCGTTTGCCTTTCCGCACAGCTGCAGCCACACCCACTGGCAAAGCTAATACCCGCCTATATCTGGTAGTGCTGAGGCCGGAGACATGTCCGGCGGCGGTCCCTAAGCGAGTCCCACGATAGTTTCCCATCAAAAATATATTCGTTCGTGTATATAATAAATACTAGCCGAAGTCGATGACTCTTTTGGTCGAACACAACGCCACAGGCCGTAAAAGGAAATTATTGACTCTTTTCAGTGCTCACTCCCCCCGCGTTCCCCCGTACTGCCTAACACTGTGGCATCGCCCCTCCGAATTGCACCGCCACCCCGAATTCCCCCGCCGCTCCCAAGTGCGTCGCCCGTGCGTCTCCCGCCGTTGCGCCTGGTGACGCCTGATCGACCCTGTCCGCGACGTTCTCCACAACGTTCACCCCCCCTGTTCCCGCCGCGTCCTCGGTGCCCGTTGCCAACGCTGTGGCACCCCCACTCCCAAACGCCTCTCCCGCGTCACTTCCCGCCCTTGCGCCTAGTGACGCTTTCTCGGCCCTGTCCGCCACTCTTCCTAGCGCGTCCTCGGAGCCTGTGCCCGGCAGCGGCGCCACCCCGCCTCCCCCACGCCCCGCCGCGTCAGTTAGCGCGCTGAAAGAAGCCATGATGTCGGCGAGCGCCTCGTCGTGAAGCACGGCGTTGCGGAGCACCGTCTTCGCCGAAGAGTCCCACTCGGTCTTGAAACGGCGGGCCATCTCTCGCGCCAACGCAGCGTGCCGTGCGGCGTATGCCTCCAGGCCGGCCCGCACCTCCGCCCTCACGTCGGCCGCCCGCGACGCCCGTCGCGCTTCCCACTGCGACGCCTGCCACCGCAGGAACCGCAATACACGTCTCATTTCCTCACGCAGCATCTCGACCTCCTCCTCCCACCTCTTCTTCCTTGCCTGCGCCTTCGCCCAGTCCACGCGCACGGCTATAATAAGCCACGTCAGATCTTTGGCATTCAGTGCCTTCAAAACCCGTACTCACCTTCCTGGACATCGCTCTCATCTTCCCCTGGGCCCCCGCCGCTCGTCCAAATCCACGATAGCCGCCTTTCCTTTGACGATAATCCCCCGCCATGCCTCCGACGCCACCTGCTGGACCCCAGTAAGCTCAACTTTTCCCTCGCCCTCGCGTCCGCCTCGCGCTCCTCGTCGAGGGTGACGTCGGCCGTCGAAAGCTCGCGAAACCGCAAGCCTTCGCAGTACTCCCGCCCCTTCAGTCGCACGAGAGCTGCTCGCGCCCGCCTGTACTTCGCTGCAGCGGCGTCGACCCGTTCCCCCACCCGGGCGATCAGGGTGGCTGCCCTTGTAGATGCACGCTGGCCCACTGCATCCTCGTTGCGGCTGTCGATGAGGTGGCGTTTGGAGTGCAGTCGGCTGCGTAACGCATGCAGTGCGTCCCGGCATTGCCCTTCGCGTAATTTGGCTTCTCGCTCCGGTATTCCGTCCTGGCACCCCGCGTCGCGCACGCTGTCCTTCAACTGGGATGGGAGGTACAGCTTGATGTCCTCAGCATTCGGCGGCGGCAGCTCGGGGTCTCGCGCATCCTCCTCCTTATCCACCTCGATAGCTGCCCCAGGTGTGTAGATCTGCTGCAGCCGCCGAAACTTTCTCAACTTCGACAAGAACGCGATACGCATCTCTTCGACCTTCTCCTCGCGGCTCGTCGTCAAGACGGTGCGCCCCTTCGCCTCGCGCTTGATCCGGACTCTGTCATTCGTTTAGTAAGTCTTTCACACCTAGCTCAGATGCTACTCACTGTGATTCTTCGAGCTGCAATCCCGCGACCAGGAACGACGTCACACTGGAGCCGTGAAGCCTCCCACCTCCCGCCGCAGCCTCTTTTCCCTCCTCCTTCGTCAACTCGAGGCGGATGGCAGCTTCCGTCGGCCCACCTATCACCAATTTGTCAGCGAGTCAGCTTTCAAAGCAAGAACCCAGCCGTGGCCCTACCTTCTGCTCCAGGCTTCGGCTCGTACGGATTAGGCTGAAAAGGATCGTCCATCCAAGCATCCACCATCTTCTGCCATTTCCTACGTAACGCGGGGTCTAGCGTCGAGTCGACTTCCACAAACGCAGCCACTTGTACGTCGCGCTCGTCCATCGCTACTACTAGGCGGCGAGCCAGCGTGTCCCCTAAAATCGAAGCGTTCAGTCGCAAGCTTCAAGTGTCAAAGCTTGCCACGTACCTTGGCCTACGTTTTTCTCCCAATTCTGATGGTCAATCTTGTCCTCCAGCGCGTCGTGGCGTGCCCCGTTCCCCATTTCCTTCGTCGCCCACCCCAAAGGATTTAATAGTGCCCACGTCCTCTCTATCCCCTCACCATCCGTCCGCCCAACGCCTTCCACGAAGCTCAAGGAATTCTGTACTTGACACTTCTTCTCGTGGGCCCCCGCATGCCACACCGGTAAGCCGAATCGCAGGCCGACAGCGGGGTCCATCTGCAGGTGGTCTGGGAGCTTTGACATTCGATCCGCGAGATTAATCTTCCATTGACAAGCGATATCGTAGGAGATTGCAATCCACAGAACCCCGACACCGATGATTGACGAGAGGAATATGTAGTCCATATTAGAGTACCTGTCATTTTTTCGTCAGAACATTGGGCACCTTACCCAAGACGCCTCAATAATACATACCGTTCTCCTTTTTGTAAATCGCCCAAGCCCTGGGGACGCACTAGTTCATGCCGTGCACACACCACGCCCCCAACCCCGGACACGCGCAGCCCAGTCGTCATCCGCGTATCCTTCTGCATCAAAGCGGCGAACGCGATGCACGTACTAACCTGCAAATCTGTATTAGTTGTGGGCGTCGGCTGTCTCCATTTGCTACGTACGTCGGCTTCCCCAACATAACCACGGAGGTGTTCCTTGTACGGGCCCTCTTCCACCAGATATCCCCACCCTGGGCCAAACGACGGATCGTCGTGTTCGTTCGCTCGCAACCGGTTCTTCAGTCGAAAGTTGGCGTCCATCGCGAGGACCAATAAATATAGGTACCTTCAACAATTCCATCAGTCGGCTCTCAACTTCAAAGAAAGCGATGTCGACGTACCAAAACTGGGGTGCAACGTCGCGCCAACCCTCTGGTAGGTTCTTCCCGTCGTGTGGGCAGGCCCAGCACAGTACTGCGCATTCCCCCTCTTTTGTGCTCACCACCCCGTTCGGATCGTGCGCGCGGCCAGCGCGCCGTAGGCGAGTGAGGAAACTGTATTGTCGCGTCATCCTACCGAAGGCCTTGTAACGATCCTAGTAATCCACATCATTCGTTAGCACGACCCCAAACCATATATGAACCAAACACGTACCGGCACCTTCCCGACCTTGCACGCGTCCGTCTCACGCTCGAGAGTACTCACGAAGTCCTTAACGTTGATGTTTCCAATCACATTCAAGAGTCGAAACAGATCCAGGCACGCAAAGGTGGCGCACGTTGCAGGATCCACCGTCGTCGCAGGATACCACAGGTTCCTAAGCAGTTGATCGAGGTTGCTGTCGCGCGCTGACGTCGAGCAGCCGCAGTAGCGAACAGAGATGATGTGGATATGGTAAGTGTCCATCACGACCATGTCTCGCGCGATAGTGGCGTTGGAACAAGGAAACCCCCCGTGTCCAAGTTGGTAGACACAGCCAAGCTTCTTGAGAGTCGTTTTAACCCAGTAGGTCCCGTTCCATTCCTGCAGTTTGCGGCGTCAGTGGTCATCGTCATCTCCCTTCAGATTATGGCACGTACCTTGACTCTGTGCAATGGGTGCAGCGCATGGCGCGCGACAACACAGCTCCGACACTGGAGGAAAGTGCCGCAGTCGTCGCAGACCATAAGAGGGTTTTTGGCGGTGTGGGCAGCTCCGCAATCAGCGCAGCGAGGTTGGGGTATGCCCTCGCCGAGCGCTTCGCGTCGCAAGGTGCCATCGAGGAAAGCCTGCACCAACACCCTCCAGAGACGATTGGGCTCGTCCTGTCGTGTAGGCCCGTCAGCCAAATTTCACTCGAAAAAATAACAACGAAACGACTTACCGAACTGGCATAACGTTTCCTTTTATCGCCTGCGCCAGCGTCGACGCCCTCAACTTCCTCAGCCCACTCAGCCCATGCGGGATCCTCCCCATCCGCGTTCGGATGGCCTGCAACTGGGATCCAGTCGCCGAATGTATCCACCAGGTCAGACGGTCGAATTTTGCGCTTCTTCATCCCAACATTGGTGGTGGACGATATGTTGCGACGGCCATCCGAGGTAAGTCGATAGCCCTTGTCGTGGCTCGTCTCATCGCGGCGTACTTCGTACCGCACGCTTCCCTCCGTGCGCTTGTTGCCTTCGCGAGAGCCCGAGATGTTGAAGGAGGCCATCGAGAAGGACGTCGGTAGCTGGTGGTGTATTTTAGAGAAATCGAAGGAGTGGTTTCCCAATTTTTTAGGCAAGTGCGTGAAGTGTGCGTCGGTTGGTGGTGGTTTTTTAGAGAAATGTGAAGGGGTGCGTTTCCAGCGTTTCAAGGCACACGGGGGTCCATCCGACGCGACGCCATCAGAAGGTACCACGCGGGCGAGGATGGGAAAGCCGTGCCGCGTCGCCCTGTTCGAGGGCGACGCGACACACCAAGACGAGGAGCAGTCACTCACGTTACGTCACACATGTTACAGTATAACGTGACTTTGCCCCACCCAACACTTCAGAAAAAATTGCGTATACTAAATGTAACACTGAAAGTATAATCAAGAATTTAGAGGTAGCAAGAAGGTCTCGTATTTCTTCAGAACCAGGTCCCCGTTCCCATCCGTGTAACTGTCCTCGTGCATCGCAGTGAAATCGCTGTGTTTGCCATCGGTGCAGCGGCACTCGACCTTGCGAATTCCTTTCCGAGTCAGGATCTAAGAGTCCAGTGGTCAGCTTCAATTACGAAGAAAAAAAGTCCTCGCCACCTACCGAGAGCTTATGCACCATGTCCTGCGTGTCCTCCGACGCACCAGCCGCCATCTGCGGACCCTGCTCACCCCCGATATGCGCGAACGGCGCGGAGTTCCCCATACCCATGCGGACGTCCTGTTCGGATGCGACAGCCTCTGCAACTTCGTCCTCAGAGTCAGAAGGGCTGTATAGTGGTTCAGCGACAAACACATTCTACACGGCGATGCAAACGTACCTCATCGGGTACAGTGGAGGTAACCCGTCGATGTCGTCTTCTGATTCAGCCCTGTAGCGTTGGTCGTCAGCCAGATGAAGTCAAACTCCCCCTATGTGAAAGCGTACCCGACAGTGGGGAGATCATTCTCGCCGTCTTCTGAACTCGGCACCGGCGGCGAGAACACGGGACGCGGGGGCGGCCTGGGCTATTGTCAGCGAGTGAACTCGTTGCGAAGGCCTCAACGCACCCGACAGATGGGAGAGGTTGGAGCTCCTCCTCGCCGTCTTCGGAACTCGGAACTGGGGAATACGACACCAGACGGTCGTGTTCCGTCCACCGACACGCAATGTCGTAAACGCACACCGGTAGACCGGACACCACCGTTGTGGTGGTGACATCGAAACTAAAAAGCCTCTCCTCACCCTGGGGTTCTGGGGTGTTAAAGAAAATCGTTAGCGACCCAACGGCACCGAAGAAAACATAAGAACTTGCCATTCATCGTCACTCGGGTTGCGTTGGGCGTCTATAGTCAAGGGAGATTCAAAAAAGATACGCGTTCCAGGTAGATTCAAAAAGAGATACGGGTTTTTATACGTATCCTTGTTTGGCCTTGCTCGGTTGGCGAATAAAAGGCATATGGGAACATCTATCCACAAGGGTATCCGGCAAAAGTCTGCAGCCAGGGGAAACCACATCTGTAGCCAGCCCTAGTGCGTCGGGTATCTGCATCTACGATCTTTTTTTCCTATTGAATCTCTCCTCTCAGCAATTAAAATATCCCGAGTCCGAATACCAAGGAAGACAAACGTACTGTGTGCTGTTTCCGTCAACGCCGCTCTCGTGCTCATTATCGTCTCGAGTGCGCTTCTGCCAATGAGTCGCCAACGTAGCCCCGAAGTCGAACCCAGCACCTCACCCAGCACCTCACCTCCGCCGTTCTGGGACAGCGATGTTCCCAATTACCTGATCCCCTCGCTGGACGACACTCCCTTGCAGCCTCATATCGCCTTCGTCCTCGCCGAACGTCTGAGCGAAGAGTCTGCGATCCGCGACCCTCCCGAGCCATATGCCGGCAACCCCCTGCCAGGCGAGGAACCGCTCCCCGACCCTCTCCGCACCAGTCCTCGGAATTCTTCGGGCGTGCGCACGATCATTCCAGCGTGCCAGAGATTGCACGAAAAGCGCGCCGTTGACGCCGCGCGCCGTCTTCGATACCGCCTGCTGATGAGCGCGCGCATGGCAGCTCGCCGTGCGTACCTCCAGAAGAAGGCCGAGCCCGGACCGATTCATGCAGCCGCAGGAGGCCAGATTGACGCCGCACTCATTGAAGATAAAGACTACTCACTTGCGGAAGTTACTGGGCCAGGATCGTGTTTTAACTTCAAATATGTATCTAACTCTGCTGGGTAAGCTCCGTTCTGAAAAATTGGTTCTCTGTCGCATTGAGTGTCCATTGTGCGCCTGTAGATCACCGCGCCCGGTTGTCGACGCCGACGGCAAAGTGGTGCTATTCCTCGGTGGGCGGCCAGGCAACCGGGGTTGGATGGGCAGTGTCGTGAAACCAGCGAATGAGGCGTGCGACCAGGCGCTGAAATCGTGTCCCGGAGATCACCCGACAGTCATTGGAGGTAGTGGAGCGTTCTTCAATGTCGAGGCAGAGGTGCGATCAAGTGTTCTCCTGCGGATAGATTTGGGAAGCTGACAGAGCACCAGAGACTGGCCAATGGGGTCGTATTAACGGCCCTCGTATTCTACCAGTTGCTTTCGACTTTGGCGATGAGGCGCTTGGTTGGGTATGGAACCTGTGCGTATGCACAGTCGCGTTGTTGGTCCATGTTTGGTTGACAATGGCGTCAGGTCTCTTGCGCGCCTATTTCCCACAGACCTTCGAGCGCTACACCAAAATCAAAAACGCCCTGCTTGCGGCCGATCGTCGTGCCATTTTCCCCTCGGATTCGACCGTCTACTCTGCCACAGCCTTCGAACTGGGTGGGCCACATCGTCAAGGATTATTCGGCGGCCTAGTCTCCCTGAGGCGACACGAAATTGGGGGGTGGGATAACCTGATCGCCCTGGGGGAATACGAACCGAGCCTCGGCGGGCAGGTCATCTTCTGGGATTTGGGGCTGGTCGTCGGCTTTCCACCCGGGTCCTCCATCCTCCTTCCGAGCGGCGGGGTCTTGCGCTACTCCTTTGTCGCCGTTCGCCCTCACGAACGTCGATATTCTATTCTGCAGTGGGCAGGGGCTGGGGTGAGCCGATGGTTGGACAATGGCCGCCGATTTGATGGTGAATTCGCCGTCAACGCCACCAAGATGGAGCACACCTCTCGAGAGAAGCTCCGTGCGCGCAATCGTGAGCGTGCGACAGAGTCTTTCCCTCTGTTTCCGCTAGACTTTCCAACCGGGGTGGGAATGGCATGGCCATACAGTGGTGCCAGCGACGGCCCAATTGAAGACAACGACGACGGGTGTGATGCTGCTTGGCTTTAGAATGGATCTTACTGCGCTTTCCTTCACTTCCTCGCACTCTGCTGTTACCTACCTTTCTTGCTTTACACTACGCCTACTTCCGTCTTGCTTGCATACTTCCATAGGTCGCGAACCCTAACAGACTCCTACTTTTCTTGGCTTGACATACGCGTACGTCCCTCACTATACTGGTCGTCCCCTTCCTTTGACATGTTCTGCTGTGGTCCGTCCAATTGATAAAAAAAAAAAAAAAAAAATTATAAAGGACTGCATCAAGACTCCAAACCGACTAAAACCAATATTTACGGCCGCTGCGGTAATACGGCTGCTGACCCGGCTCGGGAACGTAATCGGCGCGACCTGTCTCATTGAGCAAAGGTCCTTCCTCGTCATCGTCGCACCTCGAACGGCTAATGCGGCGCCGCTCGTCCTCGAGCTCGGAATCGCTGTCATCTGCATCCCAATCGTGGGGGTTATCCGTGCCACTGATGCTTGATTCGCTGTCGCTGCCCGCTAGGTCCTGGAACGTCGGTGTAGGTGCACGAGCGGCGAGCACAGGGCGGAATTGCGCGAGGGCGGAACGTGTGGGGGGTGGTAGCGACTCCGGTGCGCGGGTGCGCATCGGTTCGTCGTAATCCATGGGTGATGGGAGCAGGGGGAGTACTTTGAGTACAGGTCCAGGGTGCTTCACGGGTTTAGCCACCGCAGTTGGCCGGATTTCGTCCATGCGGTCTGTTATCTTGGCATCCGCTTCCGCCGCCTTCGCACTTTTTTTCTGGGGCTGGTCGCGGTTCTTCTTCAATTTTTTCGCTTGCTTCTTTTTGTTGACGTCTAGGGATTGACCGCGTCGCCTGTGATTCGCAAGGTCAGGTGTGGTGAGTGAGACTGTCATGATTCGTGAGTGGTATTTGACACTCACTCACGGTAGGCCTCCCGAGAACGCTGTGCACGTCGATCGTACTCGGCCTGCACTGCGCTCGGAGCGATTTTCACAGCCGCACGGCGTCTGTTTAGGGCCCAACTCAGTGTCGCACCACGGTCTGTGATGGTTTTCCTACTTCTGCATTCGCAGGCGCGCTTTTTCATTTGTGACGGCCCGGTTACTGGCAGCAAAAAAAAAGGTGGGTGAGTATTACGACCGACAGACAAAGAGAGAGATCCCATGTTACCGTTGGCGATATTCCCAAGCTGACTGGGCCCGCCGATCCAGGATCTCGTCGGTGGAGCGTTGGACTTTCTTCTTGGGCATGGTCGATTGGGAGGGGAAGCGGTACAAGCGGTGGCTGTGCCCATGTGAGGGAAATGTAACACAGAGTCGGCTAGGGCGGATTGCAGGGGCATTCCGCCAGTGGGGCCCTACCAGGGATGTGCCGAGTGGTTAGTGCCAAACGAAATACACAATGAAAGTGTGGCGGAGAAGGGAATTAGAAGGTGGATGAAGGAAGGAGTTCGTCATCCTATGTGTTCGTCACCGCTGGAGTTCGTGACCGGTTTAGACGAAACTCCAAGGTTCAGGATCTATCGAGGAAGAAAGCGAGTAACGGAAATTTTGAACTGCTTCGCATTGCTGTAATAAAGTCGATTTTGGAGTGAAAATAGCGGGTGAACATGACATGGGTGGGGGCAGCGTAAAGGGTGGTTAGTTCAAATACAGTTTGAGTACTGTAAACTATGTCGAACCTTTGGAGTTCGTCATCGGTTGCCGAAGGGGCCAGGTAGGGGAGCATGTGGGGCGGATTTTTAAAAGAAAACATCGTATTGGACTATGAAGAAGCAGGGACCACTATTCAAGAGGGGCTTGGGAACGTTAGCGAGGCATACCAAACGAATTTCTGTGCAACGAGGTGGAGTTCGTCATGTTGAACTAGGGAGTTCGTCATCTGCGACGCTTTCCTCACCCAGAGAGCTTTTTCTTTTTCCTTTTTTTGAAGAACCTCGTTCGGGCCATTGATACGACGCGCAGAAAAATACCAAGGACGTGAGCAGGACAGTTTCCAAGAAGCAGGAGGGAAATCGAACACCAACCAAGTGTGTGTGACCACCGTGACATACGTGACGGATCCAGCTCTCAACGACTCAGACACATCTTCCAGCCACAAAACCATTGCAAGAAATGACGAAGCAATTTAATTACAAGTGGCTACTCGACGCGAAAAACAGTTTGTAACACGTCCAATAATTCCTCAATCCCGCGGCAACGAACGCACTCTACCATTACGCTCGGCGCGTGCAAAGGCCATCTGTGCCGCCTCTCGGGTAGAATAACTCTTGAACAGGTTACCATTGATCCCCGTTGTATTGAGACTACACTCAAGGCTGGCAGCATGCACAGGATTAACCAAAGTTTTGGAGAATTCGAGCAAGACACTGACTAGGAGCAATAGACGCCCGGATTGACGCCCCGACACACCACGTACCAGTCACCTTTGGGACTGGCCGAATTGAGCGGGTTGTCGTCCATGTGGGGAACAGGGGCGGGCAGCCGGTCCTCCTGCGTGCTGTCTCCTGTCAAACCCCGCGCGCGCGCATAATCGAGGGCCGCCTGCGCGGCGGTGACACTGGGGAAGCTGGAATGGATGGCCAGGCCGTGGCCCTTGACGAGAGGCTGGACTTCATTCCTGCTGGAGCGTGAGTACAGAGGAATGAGGAGTTCGGGTAAGATGGCGTACCAAGACGTGTAAACGCCAACGCGACCGCCGAAGAATATCACGTACCCTTTGCGGTTCTGGCCAGAGGCGCGTACGACGCTACCGCTGGACACTCCTTGGCTGAAGCTGGCTGCTTCAAACCAATCGTCGGTGTGTACGGAGTCGATCTGGCCTGGGGAGTTGACGGCGGGGACAGAGGCGATATAGCCGGTCGTGGGGGCCCGTCGAACGGGGGTACGGGGAACTGGCGAAGGTGAAACGGGAGATTGCGGTGGCCCTGTATTCCGGGCACTTCGCGGGGGTGTCCTTGGGGGGGAGTTCGCGGGCAATGGGGTAGGGAGGGGTGGAATGAGGGGCGAGCTCCCTACGTACGGGTGAGTTGGGAACGGTTGATCGTGCTGTCGGTGCCTCTCCACTCACGAAAGAACGTAGCTGCATCAAAATTCCTGATGAGGCGGTCGACGTCGTCGTCTTCCTCGGGAGGGGTGTCCTGCGCGAGCCGCTGCGCCACACTCATGACTTTGATCATGACCGGCGGGAGTTGGCGTGCCAGATCGCTAAGCCCCAAGCGTTCGACCAGTTCGACGGTCTGATCGTCTGTGAGAGGTGACAGTAAATTTTCTAACTCGACGGCTGAGAGACGTTCTGGATGATTTGACGGGTCCATCAGGCTCGCGACCTCGTCGACGCTGAGGGAGTGGGGCGGGCCCATGGTGCGAGGGGTGCGGGAGTGGTTGGCTTGTGCTCGGGGGTGTGGCGGATGCAGGAGACGCGGTACGTGGGTTCGCTTATCGTTCCAGATCTGGCATAGACCACTTTGACTTAGCGGAGCAATGGGGAAGGGAAGGAGGCCATTCCCAGCCTTGACATGTGGCTACCGGATATTCGAAAATCACCGATT
Source organism: Mycena haematopus (assembly GCA_029281435.1). Classification (NCBI taxonomy): domain Eukaryota; kingdom Fungi; phylum Basidiomycota; class Agaricomycetes; order Agaricales; family Mycenaceae; genus Mycena; species Mycena haematopus. The sequence continues at coordinate 72,504 of JARJCV010000225.1, forward strand.
GGTTGTGCAGTGTCTTTTTCTTTTGCTTGTTTCTCGTGGATTTGCTGACTGGCCCCCAGAGTTTGGCTCGGACTAACCACGCTGCGCACCGGCGGACCAGGGTCCAAAATCCACATCCTTCCCGCGACGTCCGCAACGGCCGTTTACCGAGATCAAATGTCTCGGGCGGAGCCAGCAAAAGATCGAGAAGCAGCTGAAGCCCTGGCTACTGCCAGGCCAGGGGCTGCAGCTGCAGCGATGGCCGACGCTTAGGACATTGGGTTTTCCCGCGACGTCTACGATGAAATTTTGCCGATATCAAGTGTCGCGGGAGCCGAGCCATCGAAAGATGGAGAAGCAGCGAGAGCCCTGGCTACCAGGGACCAGGAGCTCTGCAGCACTGCAGGAACAGCTGGGATTTGCTCCCGCGCTAAGGAGCGCTATACAATAGTTTCGGAAATGAATTTATTTTCTTTTTTTTTGCGGGTCTTTTAAGTTTTGAGCGAGAACGGCGAAACCTCTGATCATTCGAGCAAGAGTACAACAAATGGGAAGTTAAGCTAAGGTACGCCCGTGGGGCCCCGACTCAGGCAACGGTAACGCCTCCCCATGTGAGAGCCTGGTTGAAGGCGCGGATCGCCGAATTCTGACTTGGGTAGGCTTTGCGCGCGCTGTTACCGACGCCGGCGATGGCGACTTGAGAGAGGGCGCTGGGAAAAAGGAAAAGAAATTAGGCAACGAGGTCAATGAAAGATAGCAAGACAGACTTACTACTGATCAACGACTCCGACGAAACGCCCGCGCGTAACAGCATACCACTCGGGCGCTGGGACGTCTTCGGCGACGGGTGACAAAGGGCCGGTGGGGGTGACGCTGTAGACTTCGTTCGCGACCCAGGGTCCCGTGTTGCGGAGAAGAAGCACGAGTGCCGGGGGAAGCCCCGCAGTATTGACTGCCGCTGGCGCTGCTGTGGCAGGCGCGGCAGCGGCGGGGGCAGGCGCGGCAGCGGCGGGGGCAGGCGCGGCGGGAACTGGCGCCGGCACAGCGGGAACTGGCGCAGGCGCAGCGGGGGCAGGCGCAGGCGCGGGGGCCTCCTGGGTCGCAACGGCGGCAACTGGCGCGGGGGAGACACTCATACCGGGGGGGTAGGGGACGTAGGCGTAGAATCCAGCCACTGGGGGGGAATTAGTATGGAGGGGGATGTACATGAGGCAGAGGAACTGGCCTTGTGATGGCGGCACCGAGGGGGAGGCCTGGGAGTCACCAACGACATGGGGGTTGGAAGGGAGCTGCATTGGAACAAATTGAGTTGGGGTGTAAGAAGAGAGTAAGGAACGCCGTGAGGAAGTACTGAAATTTAAGGCGGAGAAGAGATGCATGGGGAATACTAGATCTGAATCGGCGTTGGATCTGGGAGCGGTGCGTGACAGATGGAGATTGAGGAAGCGAAATCTGTGACCAAAAGGCAGGAGACCGTTCTGCGATTTCTCCCCCAGGACGGTCGCATCGACGAAACTGTGGCCGCTGCAACCAGAAAGAGGTAAGCCGGCGGGGATTCCTGAGTAAACCGACTGACTGACTTCTCTGGGGTTGGTAGCAGACAATGGGCACGCGAACTCAGTCGGTGACGAAGCGTAAGCGCGTATGGAAAAAGAAGGCGAAAGCAGACAGGCGCAACCTGAGGCTCTGGGCGGAGGGCGCGCGCGAAACTCTTCTCAAAGCCCATGTGGAAGGCTACACAGATGCGCTGGAACGTGGCTGGCGGGCTGAGCGCGATTATGTGCGCGAAGTCTGCAACGAATATCACGCTCGCATTCCTTGGACTCTGGAGGACCACGAGGAGCCGGAGGAGCCGCTGCCCGAATACAACAAGTTCGAAACTCCAGAGAACGACGACAACTTGGACGAGGAAACGCTGGCCAGGAAGAATAAACGCGTCGAAGAAATGAATGCGGTAAGTGAGACGATGATGCCGCTCGTGACCTATAATAATCTACTTCATCACTGTCAGCGTATACATCGGTGGCTCAAGTACCGCGCTCGGAGGCTGCAGAAGAGCACGAGAATGGATACTCGCAATGACCCTTTCGCTGTTCTACTGGCTAAGCTCGCCGGAATCAACGCCCCTCCCAAAGCCCGGCAAGGGTTCCAACAATACATGCACGAATCGTACGAAACTGAGATCGGGCCTGTGGTGACGGCTCGCTGGACGACGACCTGTGTGAAAGCAGACGGCTCGACCCTCAAGCAGAAGAGAGGACCGGATGCGCCGTTTCGAGCTAAAGTTGCGCGCGAGCTTTTCGCGGAACTGTCTCAAGACGAACAAGACGCTCTTCGAGATCGGGCCCAGGCAGAAGCAAAGGAGGCGCGCGATGAGTATAACAAGGCGATGAAAGCGCCGCCATCTAAGAGACCCGAGGACCGCCAAAAGTGAGTAGCGGGATTAGCAGCGGTTTTTTTTGTTTTGACGTGGCATCGACTCAGGTGTATCGACCGACTCGGGGGATTTATGCTGAATATTCTGAGGGGCGTAAACGAGTACACTGGCTTGAAGGCATTTTGCGTTTTTGGTGGCCCAATCCCCCAATTCGGAGGGGAATTGCGAACCGTTCAGTAAGTTGGGCCATTTCTACATCTTGTGCCGGCTACATTTCAGAATTTGTAATTAACTGGGTTTTGTACAGTGTATCTATGGGCCGTAATCTAGGGGCTGGCGCCTGCACGTTTCCGGAATGGTCGAAGGCGCGATTCGATCGCGAAGTCCTGGACTTTATGAAGGATTGGCTGCGGACAGGATACAGTAAGTCTTGGGATCCCGCAACGCGAGCTGGACGACGCTGACTGTAGGTGTAGCTGCGTCCGATTGTGCTGAGGCGGCGTTACCCGCAGAGGACGACAGCGAGGATTTGTTGAAGGGCGCAAAATACCGTATCGACCCCAAATCCGGTGCATCGGACGACGACTCGGATTCCGATTCAGCCAGCTCCAATGGATCAGATTCAGACTCCGAGTCTGACGACGCGGCGGATTCGTCGGAGTCTGAGTCTGGGTCTGAGAGCGACGACGAGGGCGCGGCGAGGAAGAAGTCGAAGAAAAGTACGAAGAAGGAGAAGGAGCGAGAGCGCGAGCGGGAGAAGAAGAAAGCGAAGGCGCGGAAACTGAAGGAGAAAGCGGCCGCGCAGAAGGCCAAGGGGGTAGAGGTGGCGAAGGGGAAGGGGGGAGGGAGGTTGCGATGTCGTCGGCGAAGGAGAAGGAGAGGGGGAAGACGCAGGGGAGGGCGAAGGGGGAGAGAAGGGGAGAAGGAGAAGGGGGAGAAGGAGAAGGGGGAGACGGGGAGGACGAAGGGGCAGGGGAAGGACAGAGATAAGGGAGGGTGAGGGAGAAGGACAGTGGGAGGAAGAGGAAGAGGGGCGATGACGACGTGGGGGAAAGAGGCCGAGAGCGGCGGGAAACGAGCGCGAGAGGGACCAAAGACGAGCGCCGCGTCAGGCGAGACGTCCCGGCCAAAGCCGCGGCTGAGGTCCAGTGCGAAGACCGTGGCAGACGATTCAGGTAAGGAAGCCTTGCGCGCGATTCAAGTGGTACTGAATGAGGGCTAGTCCCGGACTCGGAAGCGGCCGCGACCCCAACCAGTGACGAGACAAACGTGGTGCACGCACCCAGCGCAAGCCCCGACGTGAACGCGGAGGACGGTGGAAACTCGACCACCGGCGCGGTGGACGGCGCAAACTCGTCCACCGACGTGGAACGACAATTGGAGGTGGACACAGCTGCGAACACCGACATGGACGTCGATGCGCCGCCTCCCATTACCGCCTTCCACCTGTCCAACTCCCCTTCGTCGTCTGCTACGTCTGCCACTGCCCGTAATACAGATGGTGAGGATGAGCTGGAGAAGGAGGCGGAGGAGGAACCGATCCCTGCGGCCCCGGACGATGCTGCGGCCTGGTTCGTCGCCACGCACAAGCAACTTAGCGCCGAAAACCTAGGCGCCAACTTCAACGAGCTCCTGCGCGCCCTCGCCAACCTCGAACGCCGCTACGGCTGGGCTCAGGGTGGGAAGGCACTTCCGACTACCCATCGGCCTGCACAGGTGACGCTGTGGCTGGGCCAGGGGCGAGGACAGCGGCCTGGGATCATGAGCCAAGGGAGGGGGCCGAATGTGAGCGACATCGACGTTCGCGGAGCATTGGTGGGATTGGTGGAATTCAATACAGCCGGCATGGAGGAAGGGGACGGGGGACAACCCCACGGCGCACGCGCAAGAGTACCCGGACTCGGGGGACGAGACGTCGTGGAGTCCACTACGCTCGCCTGGGGCCAACGGTATGTGCATCGTGGTGGCGACTGTACT
>JARJCV010000226.1:0-76320 GCA_029281435.1 Mycena haematopus
GGTAACGCGCGAGAGCGTCTGACTGGCGCCGACAGCTCCAGCGTCCAACATTCCGAGGGACGAACATTCGCGATCGGCGAATCGGGGCGAGTCGCAGCGGAGGGCAACCAGAGGATTCCAAATGCATGAAGAACAAGACCTACGTGTGTTTTTTGCAGGGCTTGCCCTTGCAGTCTGTCGGCCCGTAAATTGCGACTCAAATTTCCAAACGCGCCGAAACTTACATGTCCTGCGAGTCCTTAGATCGAGAGGTCAGTGCAAAATACCGTCCGAGCTGGGCAGAACGCACTTGGGGATGTTGACCATCTTGCTGGCGGCGACGAAGGTGGGCAGAAAGAGAGGAAGAGGCACGTGATGCTATGGGCGTGCGAAACGAAACTGTACAACTTTGCGGTGCGGCCAACTCCGGCCGTTGATCACGGCAGCTTCGGCACAGCATACTTAAAAATAATAATTACTATTTTTTTTCTTGCATTTGGTGCACTACTTCACGCGCGGTGGCCGAATATGAAACTTTTGTGTAGGTGGGTGTGTAGTTATGGACCTTTATAGGCGCTGGAAAATGATTACTGTACTGTGAGGGGAATACAACATGAAACTAGTCGATCTTCTTCTCCTTCTTCTCGAGAATCTCGACCCATCTGCGCGGGAACCACCCCTCGCGTCCCTCACGCGTCCTGCCCTTCCACCACTGCACAGCCTCCTCGTTCTCGATCTGCGTGCGAGGGTCGACCTCGGTCCCCGTCCTCGGATCGAGCTTGCCCATAATCGCGACAATCTCATTCTCCTTGAGCGCAAGCTCCGACGGAGTCGTCGGCGTGAACGGATACAGCGCGCGCGCAAAGGTGAGCGCTGCGGGGTCGAGTGGAGGAAGCGGCTGGCCGGGGAGAAGGCCGCCGTTTGCTGCAGCGTTATTACGCGCGCGCTCGTTGAGGATTTGCACGAGCTTCGTCATGGCGAACGGGATGCCGAAGATGGCGAGGAGGAAGATGATGAGGGGCTTCTTACTCGGCTTTGGACCCGGCGGCGCCTGCGGGTGCGGGCCCTGCACTGGACGCCCGTTGACGAACTCGCGGAACTCGCCTTGCATGCCTTGACGTGCGGCCGGTGAGCCAGTGAGAAGCTCGCGCATCCAGCGCATGAGGCCGAAGAGCCCGAGCACGCTGCCGAGGGCGTTGCGCAGGTGGCCGAACTGGTCGATGACGCCGACCATGGCGAAGAAGCTGGAGTGGGTGGCCATGAAGGTGCTCTCGAGCATCTGGGCGACGCCGGAGAAGGTCTGGACGATGGAGTGGAGAAGCTGGAATGTGTGCTGTGTCGTGGACTCGAGGGTCTGTGTGAGGGAGGGAATGGGCATGCCGTTGGGGTCGAGGGGCATGCCCGCGCCGTTCATGCCCATCCCCATGCCGTTCATTCCCATTCCGTACGGGGACATGCCCATTCCCATCGACGAATACGGGCTCATCCCGTACCCGCCGCCGTAGCCCATCGTTCCGCCGTAGCCTCCGCCGTAGCCCCCTGCATATGATCCAAGGCCGCCGTAACCGCCGCCCCCATATGCGCCGGCGAATCTAGAGTAGGGAGACGTGCCATACAGCGAAGCGCCATACGGAGTCGAAAGAGAAGTTGTTGGTGCGTTGAAAGATGCAGGACGCTCAGGAATCGAAGGCGCTGTTGAAACAGAAGGCGTCGAGGATGCAAGTGACGGGGCCACAGAAGGTGCTGATGCAGCAGTGACCCCATTGCGCTCCCATGGCTTGGGAGGCGAGCCCATCGTAGTAAGAAACGAAAGTGATACTCTTATGTAAGCCGTCGGATATCCAATACCCGGTTTCACCGTTTCCTCTCTCCCAAGTACATACTTAAGTACACACAATCGCACTGGGCAACGGCGACAATACTACAATAGGAATAAATATTATGTATAAAGCTAATCAGTCGTCTGCGACCTCCTTCTCGTACTTTTTCTTCATCGCGCTCACTGCACTGCGTTGAAAACAGTTTGCGAGAAACGCAGTAGGGAAACGCACCGTCTCTGGAGATCTGACCTGAGGACATCCAGCCTTCTGGGAATGCAGCTACAATCTGCATTTTTGTCAACATCCATACAGCTTCGTACAAATGAACGACTTACGCGCTGGTACAGAACCTTCCTCAACCCCTGCTCGCTAACCTGCAACACACTTCCCTCAAGCGAGCTACCCGCTCATCGGTCAGTACCAATTCCACATACGCAGCAGAAAAGCGCAACGTACTTCTTCTCATTCTCCAGCCTACAAATCTCATTGCTCAGCAATACAAGCTGCCACACCGTCTGCTTCATCGACTCCGTCATTCGATACTTCTTCAGTGGCGGCCCATGGTGCGCACCGCCCTTCCCCGGGCCCTCCTTCGCATTTCCATCCTTCCCGCCCCCATCCTTCTCCTCCTTGTCGCCCTTCCCGTCGCCCGCAGACGATGGCCCCGCGCTTTCCCGCCCCGGCGCCTCAGGGTCCTCCGTGCCATGCCGCGTCGGCCCCGTCGACCCCTCCACGCTCTCCGGGTCCCCCCCACCATTCACCGCCGCTAACGCCTTTTCTTTTCGTTTATCCTCTGCGCACATAAGCATTACTTTTCAAGGTTCAAGACGGGGACTCGCCATAATTCTGCAAACTCTTCTCCCACTCCTCCTGCGCCTTGTGGAAGCCATCCGTCGCCAGTGTCCGCAGCTGCTCCAGCAGCTCGTCTTGCTTCTGGTTCAGCAGCGCCGTATGGTCGTGGAAGATTGTCCGTTTATCAGTTTCTGAAATCCAAATACGTTCAGTGACGCAAAGGGTCCAATTGCGAAGCGACTGACACTCATGGTAAACTTATTGTAGGGGAAAATGGTCGGCATCAAGCTGAAGAAGTTGTCGTCGTACTCGTCAAGTGTGATCGCCTGCAGACTCAGCGCGGCGAGCGGCGGCTTTAGATTTGGCGGGAACTTGGACTTTTGCTCCCAGGATTCTAGACGTGCGATGAGGCCAGTCTCAAAAAAAATGGGCGAAAAGCGGACGAACCGGCAGCAATCGCCTGCTTCAGCTTCTCTATACTCGCTTGCAGGTCGGGGTGGAAGGACGCAATATCCACCGTCTTCCTCTTCTTCGCGCCGTCTATCCCGACACAATTCAGCCCCCCCGCCGGCTCCCCGCGCTTCCTCTTCTTTCCCGTCTCATCGTCCTCCCCATCCGCCTCGTCCTCCACCTTCACATCCGCGTCCCCATTCACGCTCCCGCCATTGACCGACACGCGCTCCTTCCACTTTCCCTTCATCCGATTCACGCCCTCCGCAATCGCCGCCTCGTCCCCGCCGTCGCCCTCCTTCTCCTTCTCCTTCCCCTTTCCGCTCCCGCTCCCACTCGCCCGCTTCCCGCCCGCGCCCTGCGTCCCGAAGCCAAACACATCCCCCTCGTCCTCGTCCTCGAGCGCAATCGGGCTGTCCTTCGTCCCCAGCGCCTTCCCATTCGCGACCTTCCCACCACCAACCTTTGACGCCGGCGCCGACTTGGACCCGGCACCGCCCATGGACTTGGTCTTCCGCGGCGCAGCGGCGGTCGAGAGCGGCTTGAGCGCGGACGTCGACGCGGTGGGGAGGTTGAGCGAGAGCGTCGGGCCCACCTTTTTCTTGGATTTGGGCTTTTTGGGGATCTGTAGCAGAACAAACCAATAAGTAATTTGCTGAGACGTAGAGAGCCGCAGGGTGGCATACTTATCCCTGACGAGCGCAACCTCGCCGCTGCTCACATAGAAGCCCTTCTGCTTCGTCTGGGCAAAATACGTGCGCTCGTCGATCGCGAGCTCCGAGTCGTCGATGAACGGGTCGTTGGTGTCGTAGTACTCGGCGGTCGCCTTCGACTTTTTCTTCGACTTTGGTTTTTTGTCGGCTTGGGTTTCTGCGCGCGTCCAGTTAGCGTGCTCAATAATATATGAGAGAATAAAATTGATACCCCGTCCACGTCCATCTCCACATCCCCGTCCGCGTCCTTCTTCTCCTTCCCCTCCTTCGTGCCACCGTCCTTCTCATCCCCACTGCCGTCCGAGCCATCCTCCCCATCACTACTATCGTCCGCATACTTCTTCTCCCCAATCTCGCCCCACACTAACCCCTCCTCCAGCGCCATCCTTTTAACGTCCACCTCATAATTATCCGGCCCCCCAAGCCTAATCGCAAGGCGGATAGTCTGCATCGGCGGGGGCGGCGGCGGGGGCGGCGGGGGCGGCGGCGCATGGTGGCTCTTCGGCTTCTTCGGCGGCAGTGCGGGCGCGGGGGCGGGCTTGGCGGCGCTCGTCGGCGGGGCGCTGAGCGGGGACGTCGGCAGCGGCGGCGTCGTCGGCGCGGGGTCCACCAGCACGGGAATCTGGATAGCGGCGGCGCGGACACCGGGGTCGGGGTCGTCGTCCATGACGACGTCGGCGTCGTCGTGCCCGTCGGGGACGAGGTCCTTGTCGACGTCGTCCTCGGACGCGTTATCCGACGAATTTTCCGACTCGGACGAGTACCCGACCTCATGGTCGACGTCGCCCTCCTCGCCCTCGGGGTGCTCCTGCTCGCCGACGTCCTCGTGTTCGTGCTCGTGCTGCTCCTCCTCCTCGTCGTCCTCAACCTCGCTCTGGGCCTTGCTAGGCTCTACCATCTCCACATCAGAAGTCATCCTGAACTGCAGCTGCAGCAGCAGGGCAGGGGGAGGGTACGCTACGGGGGGGAGAAAACCTGTCTGAAACCGAAACCTGTGATGTGGCAAATACGTCTCCCACTAACGCACGGACGCCAGATTTGCGCACGCCCGCATAAGCGGAAGGTCCCACATGCCGAATTACCGGATATGGTATCTTCAGCTTTCAGTCCGAGTCACCAACGTCTGTTTCAGCCTGCATTTCTGCTTTCAAGGGCGCTGGGAGGCCACGTATGGGCGACTGTCCACAGCTTTCGTTTCTCCGCTGGGTTAGGTATTATTTCTGCGCGGGAGCTGAAACAGTACTTGTGAAATTCAAGAGTCGAGATCTCCGATTTGAATGAGAGGTCTGTGGATCGTAGTGAGTGTATCCTGGTCAGTAGTACAGGAATATGTCTTGACTAGTATATCGGTTCAGTACACCCGCTTGTCATCCGATGTCGAGCGCGGGAGAGCTGGGTTCGACTCCCAGGTCGAGAGTTCTTTTTGGATGACACCTTTTTTTTCCACCCACTAATTTTCCTCATCCCGCTACTTTTTCTCGTCCCATCAGCCGAAACCGGTACAACGCAAGAAACCGCAAGAGAGCAAAACACGATTTGCACATTAACTCTACGAGAACAGCTTATTAACCGACGTGTTCCCCTCCTGGTTCTTCTTCAAAACCTTCGCCACCGCAAACTCAAAGTCCTCCTGTGTGACGTGCTGTCGCCGCTCCCGTAATGCGTACATGCCTGTGAGGGGTCGGGGTGAGCGAAACGAAAGGGCGACGGAGGGAGAAACGAAAGGGCGACGATGAGAGAGACGAAAGGGCGACGGGGGAGAAACAAACGAAAAAAAGGGCGACGAGGGAGAAACGAAAGGGCGACGAAGAGACCACTAACCCGCTTCCGTACATATACCCCGCACTTCAGCCCCAGAGCACTGTCCCATCTTCTCTGCGAGCGCGCGCAGGTTGATGCCGCGTTGTAACGACATCTGCATGCATTGAATGAGGGGAAAATAGCAGAGATGGGCGACCGCGACGTACCTTGCGCGAGTGGATGCGCAGAATGGACACACGCGCCTCGGGACCTGGCGGCGGGAACTCGATCTTCCTGTCTATCCGTCCTGGTCTCAGGAGCGCCGAGTCCAAAATATCTACGTCGCCCTCACCCTCAGAATAGTCACGACGAGCAAGAGCGACTAGAACACACCGATTCGATTCGTCGCCATGATCACCTTGATATTCTTCGACGGCTCGAACCCATCGAGCTGGTTCAGCAACTCGAGCATCGTGCGCTGCACCTCGCTATCCCCGCCGCCACTCCCGCTCTCCCCCCTCGAGCTCCCAATGGAGTCGATCTCGTCCATGAAAATAATACTCGGCGCGTGCTCGCGCGCCATCACAAACAGCTCGCGCACCATCCTGCTCCCCTCGCCGATATACTTCTGCACGAGCTCGCTCCCGCTGACGCGGATGAACTTGCAGTCCGTGTGGTGCGCGACCGCGCGCGCGAGGAGCGTCTTGCCCGTGCCGGGGGGCCCGTAGAGCAGGACGCCCTTGGGCTGCGCGATGCCGAGGGCCTCGAAGAGCTCGGGGTGCTTGACGGGCAGCTCGATGACCTCCTTGATCTCCTTGATCTGCTTGTCGAGGCCGCCGACCATCTCGTACGTGCTGTCGGGGACCTTCTCGACCATCATGAGGGAGACGAGGGGGTCGACTTTGTTGGGGAGGATTTTGTGGATGGTGTAGGAGTCGGAGCGCAGGGCGATGCGCAGGGTGGGCGTGAGGGACGCGACGTCGATTTCCGAGTCGATGTCGACGACTGGGACGCGGGTGGTGAGTAGAATACAGAGAAAGTGAATGCGGCGCACTGTATTTTCCTTCGGGCTGGACCTTGACGAGGACCTTGGTCTTGCCCATTACTTTGACGACCTCGCCGACATAGCTGCCCGGTTCGTGGAGCAGCTGCAGCTCCTCGCGTAGCAGACGTACTGTGTCAACGTCAGAGACGCAGAAGGCAGATGTGAGACGAGGCGCACCGCGTGCATTGAGAGCATTCCGCTGGGCCTCGAGTCTGCGGAGATTCTGTGTCTTCTCGTTGATGGTGAGTTCTGCGGCCTCTATCTTGGCCTGATAGTAGGATTTTATGCCGCCCGGTGCGCTGGGGACCTTCTTGGGGACTGCGACAGGCATGGAAGAGAGGGTACGCGTCGACACCGCCACACGTCACGCTGGCCCCGGCATGGGGCACCAATTGGCCACACAAACAGGTTCCGTTCGTTCCATTCTTATCGTTCTCCCTTCTAGTAGCTGGCGCCCACGCTAAGAAGCTATGGACGTCACATTTAAGCTCAAGGGAACGGATCCTGCGACTTGAATTAACCTTGCCTTCCCCATGCCTGCCCTGCTTGATTTCTCGCCTGAGCTCGTCGCTGCCGTCGTCGACCACCTCGCTCCAGATGCCGACTCTCTCCGCAGTCTGTGTCTCGCCGGAAACCACAACCTGCTTGCCCTTGTCCGGCCGTACACATGGCGCGAACTCGCCCTCACCGTCGACGACGGCCGGCACGACGACAGCGCGAAGAGCAGAGCACTCGCCAGCAGCCTGCGCGCGTTCTGCGCCGAGCCCACCAAGGCCCGCGCCGTCCGCTCGCTGAACATCACGCTCGTCGGTCTGTGTGACGTCAAGATCCCCGCCGTGCGCGCCCTCCTCGACGTGTTCCCCCTTCTCACAAACGTGACCCACGCCTCCGTCTGCTGCACCAACAGCCCCGTCGCCCGCGGCTTCCCCACGCACTCCCACCTCATCAAGCTCGCCGTCCAGCACCTCCCGACCCTCCTCAGCCTCCGCGTCGACTGCTGCACCGACGCCTGGGGCGACTACACCGACATGGAGGACCGCCCCGCGCCCAAGCTGCAGCACATCGCCACGCGCTTCTGCAACCACGAAGGCATCGCCCGGCTCTGGCGCTACTGCGCGAACCTCAAGGTGATCGAGATGGAGGGCGGCCCCGCGGAGCAGTTCTGGCGCGCACACGCAATCGACCCCAAGGGCCCGTATCAAGGTCGGTAGACACACCGGTCTGCCTGCTGCTCCCGTCCAGACGATGCTTTGCAGGGCATGCCAGCTACAACACCGGCTTGGACTTCATCTTCGCCCCCCCACGCGGCGTCCATGGCCAGCGCCCGCTCTTCTTCGACACCGTCACCACAATCAACCTCGTCTCCGACTCCACATACGACGACTCCGACGCCTGCTCCCTCATGCACTACTTCGAGGTCTGCCCCTTCCCTTCCACGCCCTCATCCTCCTCCGCTCATGTCACTTACTCACCAGCACCAGGACGTCCGGGACTCCGCCCCCTCCCCCACCCTCAAACAATGGGTCACCACCCTCTCCCTCGGCGTCGACCAATTCCGGCACATCCTCCGCGGCATCCGCTCCCCCACCATCCAGCGCATCGGCATCACCCCGTCCGAAGCGGAACACTGGCTCCCGCACGAATTCGACGCCTACCTCGCCAGGCTCGCCCCGCGCCGACGGGGGCCGGTTCTTCGCTGCGTTCGAGTCCCTCACGGACCTCGCGCTGCCGTGCGACGGGGTATCGCCCAGGACACTTGTACGCTGCTTTCTTTCTCTTGGTCTCCCTTTTCTTTTTTTATAACTTGTTTGTACTGTACTTACGACTACGACTGCCCCAGGACCTCCTCCCCGCGCTCCTCGCACACGCGCCCGCCCTCCGGCACCTCCACTTCACCCACCCTAGCCCCAGCCCCATCCCCCCCCTCGCCTGCGCGACGCACTACGCCGCCGCTATCCCCACGCTGCACTCCGTCTCCTGGCGCGCCGCAGCCACCTTCCGCGTCCTTCGCGGTGACACCGTGACGTGCGTGCGAGAGCGCTACAGCCCCCCCGTGTGGGAGCGCTGGGGTGGGATCGGTGGGTGGTGGGAGATGTGATGCGGGTGGTGGGAGATGCGATGCGATGTAATGTGTTCAGAACACTTTGCGATGTGTTCAGAACACCGATCGACTGTGTGCTGTATATGACAAATGGAACTGTAACTATACTCGAACTTCTCTTGTAGCACGCTTTGTAACACACATATGTAACTGATCAATCTTCTTGTAGCAGTGCATCGGCGGAGTATGCTGTGAGGTGGAAGCTCAATTGAGGGATGCGTCCATTTCTTTTGGGGTCCACCTTCGACGCCTCGCACCAAACTTATACACTGGGGCTCATACACAACTTTTCGGAATATATACAGCCCGCCAAATAGGCTACAAGATCTTGCGTTCAATCGCCAATTTTACGCGTCGACCATAACGACGTCCTCCGCCTCAGCCTCCGCATCTTCAGCGCCATCCCCCTCGACGTCCTCCAGAGCGACAACCACCGGCCCATCTTCTGCTGCTACACGCGGCGCTTTCTCCTTCACCGGCGACGTGATGTCTTTCCCAAAGACGCGCATGCTCAACGCACTACCAAAACCCAGAGTGAGTTTCAAATCGCAATGCAACAAACGAGTGTCAAAATCCAACGCAACAAACGCAAAACGCAACGCAAACAAACGCAACACCCACCTTTTCGCCTTCTTGTCGATCATGAGCGTAACCGACGCGGTGGACTTCCAAATCGGCAGAATGAGGTCGTGCGAGAGCCTACCCACGGCCTCAATTAGCGCGAGGGTACGAAACCAGGGAAGAAGAAACACCAACACCGCATCCAACTCGCGCGCAAAGCGCACAATATAGCTCCCCGTCCCTAAATACACCGCACCAAAATCAAACCAAACCACCTCGCACACAACGAAAAGAAAAACTCACGCCCCGCCACCATCGCCCTCCTAAACCCGCCCTCCGGAAACGCCCCACACAGCGGATACGCCTTCTCCACCAGCACCCTCAGCGCCGCCATATCGCCCGCCACGATCGCCCCCGGGTCCGTATACGGCAGCACCAGCGGCAGCGCCTCGCCCAGGACGCGGAACTGCGCCTCCGCGCCCCGGCCCGCCTCCTGCTTCGTGAACACCTTCGTCCCGGCGCAGGTGAGCCGGATGCGGTTGTAGTCGTTGTGCTGCACGAGCTGCTTGACGAGGTCGTTGGTGATGTAGAGGTTGCGCAGGGGCGGCGGCGTGGATAAGTCGGTGGAGGCGGAGGCGTCGGGGGCGGGGGTGCGCACGAGGACGTTGGAGGAGGGGAAGGCGGGCGTGAGGTGTAGGCTCGAGCTGTACAGATATTAGAATAACTCGAAGTAGAACGCGTGACGATACATACACACAGCTCAAGATGGCGGGGTCGTCGGGCGAGAGGTACGTGTACGGGTTCTCCTTGAAAGAGCCCCCGCCCTCGCCTTTCTTCTGCTTTCCCGCTTTTGGTGGGGCCGGGTTCTTCGTCGCCGGCTCTGCAGCAACTGGGGCCGTCTCTGGTGGTGCCTCCACTTCCGAGGCAACGCCATCCGTATCAAGCCTTGGTTTCTTGCTCTCCGGAATCTCCATGGACTCGTCTGCTTCTCGTTTCCTTTCCCTATGCAGAACCAATCTCGGTCAGCACGGAAGCAAATAGACTTGAATGCGGGTTACCTCAACGGTGCCTCGACCACGTCCTCCACCATTCCCGTGCCCGTGCGCTCTAGCACCGCAACGAAAAACCCGCCAGTGTCCTGCAGGTGCGGATATATCCGGAGGCTGCAGAAAGATTAGCGCATTCTCGAACGTTGAACAGACAGCGCCTACCATTTCGGCAGCTCCAGCTTCTCCACATCGTCGGGCGGCCAATGGCCTCTGGTCATCTTCGACTTGACCGTGTCCCCCTCGGCGCACGTCGCCATGAAGGTGTCGTATGTGCCGTACGTCGTGCAGAGCGACCTGTCCGTCGGCCGCCACGAGGTGAGCCCCGGGCGCCGGTGCAGCGCCGGGAGCTTGGCCGACACGTCGACCAGGCGGAAGTCTGGGCCCAGCTGAGGATTCAAAAAAAAACATTTCCGGAAGGGACGCGAACCTGGGTTGTTCCTGAGCGCACACGCGACGACGGCCTCGTTCTCAACAGGGTTGAGCGAGCACGTCGAGTACACAATGCGCCCCCGCGGCGCGAGCATCTTCATCGCGCGCTGCAAG
This sequence comes from Mycena haematopus, assembly GCA_029281435.1. Lineage (NCBI taxonomy): Eukaryota > Fungi > Basidiomycota > Agaricomycetes > Agaricales > Mycenaceae > Mycena > Mycena haematopus. The sequence goes on from JARJCV010000226.1 coordinate 10,794, forward strand.
ATGCGGAGCTGCAGCCCATGCAGCCCGTTCCCGTCCATCGGCTGCCACGTCTTCCAGATCCCGAGATTCTTGCGTATCGTGCCGTCGCCGCTGCACGGCACGTCGCACAGTATGCGGTCAAACAAAAGCGTCTCCAGCTTGTTTGCATTTGAGGCGGCGGGGACTTTGAGCTGCGGGTAGATGGAGGCGTCGAGGTTGGTGACCATGAGCGCGGGGCTTGGGAGGCGCGCGGACTGGTGGATGAGGAGGTGGGTGCGCTTGTGGTCGCTGTCGTTGGCGAGGAGGAGGCCTGATGGGATCGAGGTGGAGGTGAGGGTGTCTTGCGCGTGGAGGGCTTCGAGGAGTTGGGCGGTCTGCGACATATTAGATGCGAATACAGGAAGAGAGGTGAACAACCTTGGAGCCCGGGGCTGCACACATGTCCATAACCTAACAACGACGCAATGAGAGAGTTCGATTTTGGAAATGAAAAATATACTACCTTGTGGTGCGGCTCAACATCCATAAAGAGCGGGGGCAACATGCTGACCGCCTCTTGTCTCGAAACGTTTCCCTACAAGATTTGAATGAATGTGATACCAGCCCATACAGAGGCTGCTCACAACTTCCGTCTCGAATACAAGAAACGAGTGAAACCCTTTGAATTCCGGCTGTTTGCGCACGACCTTTTTGGGGACGTTGAACTGCCATGCGAGGCCGTCCGGGTACCTACATTTGCTCGCTCACAAGTCGGAACGGAGAATGACTCGTGCACACCAGGGAATCTGCACGGGCGGGGGAATCGACTGGCCCTCGAATTCGACATTGCTGAGCGTCGGGACGTGAGTATCGCGGAGGGTTGCATTGAGCGACTGCGCGGTCCTACGGGCGACATGAGCCCACGGCACCATCTTTCAAGTAAAAAGAAACGCGCTGTCGGCTTCCAGCGACGCGGAAAGTGGTCGGCAGAGGCGTGCGCAAGGACTCCATGAACACGTCCCACTCGTCCTCCGGCACGATTTTCTGGGACCGGTAATAAGTCGTGAAGCGATCGTTGTGCATGTCTGCTTTTTCGACGAGATCGGTGCGATAGACATCATCTCTGGGCTTATTTCCGCGCCGGCCACCGCGTTTCTGCAACACCCTGAGGAGAGGAAATTGAGGATTGTGCGGGGATTTACATTGTTTCGACCCATGAAGGCCGTAGACGCGATCGAGGTCCGAAGAAAAGTTGTGAACGCGCGTAGAAACCGTGGTCGTGTGCGTGTTATAGACGCGTATAAAGTCTTCGTGTTGCAGCGTCTGTGCAAACTATGTAATTTTCGAACTGCAAGTCAAGACTCAACGGCGGTTTCTGTAAACAGCAAGGCCAAACTTGAGGTCTGAGTACAAACAAGACCCATTCCTCCCGGCGACCACCAAAAAATGGTCAGTCTCGTTCAGTACCCGGAGATGCCCATCGGTGTACCCTCAGTGCTCATATAATTTCCCTAGACCAAGAAAAGAAGAAATGGCGGCCGCAACAAGAAGGGACGCGGTCATGTCACCTTCATGCGCTGCTCCAATTGCTCGCGCTGCGTCGGAAAGGACAAGGCTATCAAGAGGTTCACAGTGAGGAACATGGTCGAGAGCGCCGCTGTCCGAGACATCAGCGAGGCCAGCGTCTACCAAGGTCCGTTTCGTATTTCCAATGTTTCCACCATCGACCGACCCCGTATTCTTTCCGCCCGCAGAATATGTTATCCCCAAACTGTACAACAAAATTGCATACTGCGTCTCATGCGCTATCCACGCCCACAGTGCGTTATGTCTGTTAGCCTTGGGGCGCCAACTGACGCAGTTTCGTATGCAGTTGTCCGTGTGCGCTCGCGCGAGGGGCGGAGAAATCGTGCGCCGCCGCCTCGCATTCGGTGGAAGGATGGGAAGAAGGTCAACCCCGCCGTCGCTGCTGCAGAGGACGCCAAGTTCGCCGCCGCTGCCGCAAACAAAGCCTAGATTTGTGTAGTACCACATTTACAATGCAACTCGCTCTCGCACGACCGATTCTCCACGCAATTCATCCATCGGAAGCTCTAGAGTATATTCTCGACGCAGCTGCAAGGCTATAGAATTCGATACGGTATGTGGCTTGCGCTACTATCTAGAAATCCATCATCGACTCCAAGACGAGGTCATAGTGTTGCTAGCGAAAGCGAAGCCTGGATATGCTCTCCGACGCGTAAAAATGGAAGACCCGTCTGCGCTCAAGTTGGCGGATGGAAGGGGGGCAAAGCGTCGTGAAGAAGAAATATTTTCTGACGCTTGCCTTTTATGGCTTGCAGTTGCGGAGTCTGAATTTTCATGCCGAGTGATCGCCGGCTGTCGACCGCGTCGCTCTTTGACCGATGCACATTGAAATGACCCAAGACCTTAAATAACTTGATGTCCGAGACTGTCGAGCGCTTGAAGTGGTGGTGGGCACCGACCGCATCATGATGGGCTGATGGGAAGGCCGGTGACTAAACTTAACCGGAAAATTCATGGTCCTTGGTTCTCCTTCCTTGTCTAACGCAATTCATGGTTCCAGCAACCACGGAACACATTGAAATAGTTAGTATGTATTGTATACAAACGAGCCATAATCAAAATGGGGCCGGGCCACCCTCAAACTCACCAAATCCTCGTCATCACTGTGGTGGTGCTGCCGAACAAGTCTTCTGCTATCTGTGGTCCCATATAGCGCACGTTCTGCTCGGAATATGTAGGTTGCAAGAAGTTTTATATGGTCTTGGAACGCGCTAACAAGAGCTTTCTTCGGATATTTTGCCTGTTGCCGAGATTGGCCGTTCTTCGGTGCCCTTAGCATTTTGGAGGCTGAGATTCTGCATTGAACTAGGTCAATACCTTTCCAGTTGTAGTTGTTGAGGAATCATAACAGTCTGGGCTGTCGGCGGCCTTGTGCGACACAACGAGCAGGACTGATGTGTGACAACACGTCGGGTCACGGAGCCAATTAAGGAAATTGGCGGGCAAATGATAGATGTACCACCACATCACATTGGGGCACAATCACGCGTCGGCACGTTGACCCGGACGTGTTTTTGGGTCTAAACTCCACTAATATAAGCTCCTTTTGTGGATTTTTGTCGGCTAACCGTTGATATGCGCCAGTTGTACATATTAATAAATCCAAAATTGAAAAAAGGGCTCTATATGTTGATAGGTAATACTCATCGGAGTCTTTTCCAGCCTTTACCAGGTTTCCCTCTCTCCTGCATCTCACCCCACGGTACATACCATGTTTTGGAGGTGGGTGAGATCATCACGTCCCATCAATGTTGCCATCACTGATGCGGTCGGTGCCCACCACCACTTGAAGGGTCTTCTCAACTCTCTTTCTAAAACGTTCATTGGTGCCCACCACCATTCTCCTTCCCCGGGCTCCAACGGTCGAGCAGCTGCGAACATGAATGCATGCCGCTACTGTACTATTTCGACCGTTTGTTCACAGCATGTCACCCGTCACCTCAAAAGTTCACTGGATAAGGTCTTCATTCCTCGCCAATCACCCAAAATTACCATAAATGGAAGTCCGGCTGATGCCGGACCGGAAATTTTGACGTTTTTTAGGCCTAATCGGGCCCAAAATCCAAATGTCACCGTCACCGGTCCCAAATTCATTCATTTCACAGGCCTCTGTCACCCGTAACGTGAACAAACGGTCGAAATAGGACAGTACTTAGATGCACTACGGGCACAACCACGATTTCAACATCCCAGTAGACCTCCTTCAAGTTGGCATCCGGCAACCCGAAGTGTTGCTCAGTTGTATGGCAGCGTTTTAGTGCCGCACCAGATTTGTCGCGGCATTCCCGCACGTTACACGCCTCATTAGAGTCTTAGCTTCGAGGTCGACCTCGAACGGTCCATGCCGCATCATGCTCCCTATCGAGATGATATCCCTGTTACCGCCTTGCAGGAGCTGCACATCCAACGAATGAAACACAACATCATAGCCGATCCCCCTCCAAGCTTCAAGTGCGGTCCTGTAGAAATCTGGGATGCGCTCCGTACATTCCGATGGGGGTAGCTCTGTCATCCCGCCACGCTCCATAACTTTCTCGATACTCTCCCATCGCAGATCTGAACGACTGGAATTCTCGATGCATTCGGCCACGCCATCTCGAGATAACTTGCAGCAGTTGCAGGGGATGGTCCCATTTGACAGTGCGTACATGCACCACCGTTTAACATTCATCTATAGTCAACCCTTCAGTTATATATCGACCCCGCCCATGTCACACTGCAAAAACTGACAATCCGCTCCGACCTAAATGAATTCGCACAGCCACAAATTGCCTTTTAGAGACACTGGACGCAGTTGTCCAATAAAGGCCGCGAGAACTAGTAATGACTTCTGGCCCGTCCTTGACACGTATGAGCTGTTGCTTGTTTGGATTGTAGGATCGGGGTGGATATCATGGACGCTAGAGTTCTGTGCATGTGCTCCCTTCAACGACTCGGAACCGACAACGTATTGCGAGATATTCGAGGTTAGATTATGTATATCTTGTCCGAAGTATTGTGTTGATATATACCCGACTCGGACTCCCTACGTTGTCCGAAATCACGAAATTGTCTTGTGAAAGCTCAGCATGTAGAATTGGATTTTGTGGGTTGTCCGTCCACTCCCCGCCGCCACCACACCTTTTCTCGTTGACAGCGTGCAACGCCATCGCATAGACCTCTGCCTGAGCATATCCTAAAACGTTGATAAATCCGAAGACGTGCAAAATACCTTGCCTCTGGCTGCCTGTAGGGCGGCTTTGGAAACTCACGATGGTAATCGACGATGTCTTCTTCGGAATGAATCTCTCTTTGCGCGGAATGCGCAATAAACCGGCTCAAGTCTGACAGATCTGACATCCAGCATCTACCATCGCATCCTAGGTACAGATGCATAATCGCGTTTTTGGACTCGTCCCACGAAATCCCGTCGGCGAGAGAGCTCTTCCACAAGTCCTCTGTCCTCGGATCTAGCATTAATACAGTGCACGTGATGTTCTGAGGTAGGATCCTTGTTGTGCCGTTCACATAACTCCTCGATGTCTTCGAAATACCTCAACGACAGCGGCTTTTTTCGTCAGATACCGGCTTGACGGATCGAAGGGGAAACAACATCTGGGTGTGATTTCGAGGATGACTGGGCAAAGACATTCGTGTGCGTCTGGTAGCGTAAAGATGGCGGAATAAAAAAAATTGACTGTCGCGTTAACTCGAGCTTTAAGTGGGCACTCGGAAGGAAGGGACTAAGAAGACGGGGGAAGAATCGTTATTTTCGTATACGTAGGACATGGATCTTGAGCTCGAGTCATCCAACCAACGTCATAGGAAATCAAAGCGAAAGACTGAAGAAAGACACAAATAAAGAGGAGACAACGTCCATTGCGAGCTCCGAATTCGACGATGACCTGCAGGTTGCGGCTGTGGCGGCGGCCTCCTGCGAATAGATATCTTCCGTGGAATCTGGAACTGAGGGCGGGTACCCTAGATTCGACCAGACCTTCGAAGAGCGATGATTTCTGCAGGTGCCAGGCTCACAAGTGTACGATTGGCTATCTCGAGTCGAAAATAAATACTTTGGCCGCACTTGATGACAAAAGCTCGATGTGAGTACCGGTGAGTGCCTAAGTCGAATTCACCAAGTCTGGAACGAGTTTTGTACGAGTGTTTTAGTCTGTCTTTAGAGTGTAAGCAAATTGTTTCAACCAGTGCCAAATTTGCGAGTATTCGAAGGTTCAAGTGCCTTTGTCATCGCCCACGAGAATAGGACATCCCAATGGGAATGCAGTCGCGCTATCGTAGACGCCAGTCAGCGTTCTCGGACTCGGAGAGGGTTGATCAGCTCTGGAGGACACAGGACAACAAGGGTCAACGGACCAGTCAGCCACCTGCGCGTTTGTATCGTCGGTTTCTGGTGTCCTGCTTTCTTTCCATACTTGCTCGATTTGTTTTCTACTCAACCACCTCGACCGACTCTTGTCCCTGTCGAGTCACAGTTGTTGGGCCAGACGCGCCGCACAACAGCAATAGCCACACGACCCCTTCGGAGTCGGCACTTGGTCTCGGGACATTTCCGAGCCGATAGCTGCTATACGAGTCATTGCACGACCCTTGCACGTCCACTCTACTATCCAGAATGCGCGAGAGCAACTTTGCCTTTCCTGCGCAGAACAAGGCCTGCGTATGCATCACCTCCCAGCTCTACGACCGCCGAGGTCTGTGCTACTCTTTCCTGTGATTTGTCACCAGTTTTCTAATGCTCCACAGCGCTGGATACGTCGTCCGCGCTCCCGCTGTTCAATTCTCTGACGCACCTGACTTACCTGACATCAACGTCGCCCCGGATCCGCGAGATTATGACAATGGACGGCGGCCTCGAGCGCCTGGTCCGCATCCTCCGCGACTTTTGCATGTCTCCACCCCCGCCCGCGTCTCCTGCCGCCTTCTATGGTCTTCTCCCTCCCAGCTACCGCGCCCCGCGCCCACCGCCCCAGCTCAATCCTCCCACCGGCCAGTTTGATAAGCATGCCGCGTATCGCTTCAGTCTGGCGTTCCAATGTGTGGTCAATATCGGTGTTCGCGGTAGTGAGCCGATCCGCAGTCGCGTCGTGCAGGCTGGTACCCTTGATGTCGTCGGATGTATTCTTGAAGCGTGGTTGGCAGGGCGTGGTTTTGCCGTAGGCCCGAGTACGAGTGCAACGGGTCTGCCGCGGGAAACAAGAGAGGCGAGGGCTGCGCGGAGGGCAGCTGCCGCCGCAGGCGGTAGAGGTCGTATCGATCCAGCAGTGAGTATCCTATTGCGCTTTTGATCGCTGTGATATGTTCTCTGGGACACATGGCGCGGACGCAGGCCGAATGCCCTCACCTTCTCATTCTCCCTAATCCATTGACCGCATTATGTCCCTGCTGCCACATCTTTGCCTTGTTATATTCAATTGTTGTCTGTATTTCGTGCACTCGTGGCACGCCCATTTCATTCTCCCGTTTTTTTTGCACATTCTATTTCTCACCGAGATTGCTCTCATTCCTTTATTTTTGTCGCGCAATTGCTCTCCTGGATCACATCCCTTCCCCATCCTTCATTTTCGTACTTGTTTGTTCTTTCTTATTTTCTTGTTTCGCCACGTTTCATTCATTCTCTTTCCTTGATCCCTTTTCACTGGATGCTCTTACTGACTCAGCATCCTCAGGAAACAACAATGCACGAACCCCCTCCACCTCCACACCTACTCGCAATTGACACCGCCGCCATAATTCCCTCCCGTCCCCAAAACATACCAGAAGATGTGTACAACAACTACATGGTAGCCAATCGCCCGGATGCCGCCAACCAGCGCGTAATCGCCGACGCTTTATTAATAAGCACCAATCCAGCATTAAGTAACGGTGCCGACGCATCGTCCAGCCAACACCATGATGACGACCTCGAGGCGCAAACACCCATCGTGCGGGACCGAAGCGCGACTGTCGTGGTCCGCCGCCGCGGAGAGGGAACCAGCCATGTGAGGGAGAACACCAACGGCTACGCGCGCGAAAGCACGTCCACCTCCACAGGGCCTAACACCACCTCTCGGCACACGAGCGCCGCGATGCATGCCCTTGCGCAGTTGCACGCAGCGCATCTCGCTGCACAAGCTCAAGGCCCGCCTTCTTCTCCCTCTCCTTCTGCGAGCAGTACGACCAGCGCCACGGGGAGCCCCAGTAGCACGGCCAGCACCGGCGCGCGGACGCGCAGCCGCACAAGCTCCGTGTCGCCCTCGCCTGCTAGTAGGGCTTCTCCGGTTAGTAGCACCCTGAGCAGCAACCGCGCGAGCCCAAGCCCTTCAACTCGCACGGACACCGACACGGACGGGGATGCTGACGGGGACATCGAGATGGTGGCCACAGGTGTTGCGGCAATGGGAGTCGGTACCAGTGCAGGTGCGACGGCCGAGCTTGTAGGGACGCACGGGCACATAGGCCGCGGAAGAGTGGGTGACTCGAGTGCGAGCGCCAGCCCGAGCCCGCCGCCGCTCAACGCCCACCTCAACATGAACATCCCCCAACAGGGTGAAGCGGCGCCGGGTATGATGAACATGAACATGGGCGGGAACATGAACGCCATGAATATGAACATGATGAACGGGAACATGAACATGATGGGGATGGGGATGATAGGTGGCGGGATGGGGATGGGCGGGATGATGGGAATGGACGCGATCGGCGGGATGGGCATGATGGGGCTCAACCGCGACCCGCGTATCGCGGGCGAGGAGGGCGGCGTCGGCATGGGTATGGGCATCGGCGGGGAGGAGGGCATGGACGGCGGCGCGGCGGCAGACATGATGCTTAACATGGGCATGGGTATGATGAACGGCGCCGACATGGGCATGCTAGGACTCGACGGCGGCATGGGCATGCTCGGCGGCGGCATGGGCATGATGGGCATGGGTATGAACATGAATCTGGGTATGAACATGGGCGGCCTCGGGATGATGGGCGGGATGCCACTCCCGATAGGTATGGGCGACGTCAGTGGCTCGGCGGGCGGTGATTCGGAGGCGCGCGCGGACACGGATGCGGACGCGGAGGAGAGCGATGCAGGCACGCGGGCGCACAGCAACAACAATGCTAACACGCTGGCACCTCGCCGACGAGGGGAGGATGACGCGCAAACGCAACAGACGCCGCGTGCGGGTGTTGTACGACTGCCGTCGCCTGTATCTTCGTCTCCTGGTGCCGGTCCATCCTCCGCATCGTCTTCCTCCGCCGTCTACGACGAAGAAGAGGGCGATTTAGACGAGGAAGAGGGTGAGGTCGTGGTTGCCGTCCGCAGCAGTAGCAGCAGCAGCAGCTCCGGAACGATGCGCCGTGCTAGCACCGTACGCGCAACACATACGCGCCAACCGGTCCCCGATGTTGGCGCCGGCGGATCAACAAGTGCAAATGCCATGGACCAAGGCGGGAGTGCAAGCGGCGTCGGTCGAGTTAACAGTGTTTCTTATCGTGACCGAGCGGACACCGCACGCCAGTCCATCGCCTCATCTTCCTCATCCATCTCTGCCCCGCTCCCAGCAGCCGCACCTCGTGCCAACCAGCACCATACGCCGTATCCGGGCGCCCCTCGTGTCCCACCGGCACCAACGCCTGCGGTTCGGGCGCGCCGCGCCACTGCGGACGTTCCCGAAATCACCCCAATCCCCGCGATTCCCACCACAGTGCCGCCGACAACTCGCGCGCGTGAACGCGAGGAGCGCCATCACCATTCCCACGCGCACCCGATGGGACCGTACCGCGACGAGGATGTGTTACTCTCGCTACAGCTGCTCGCGTACCTCAGCAAGTATCCGCACGTGCGGCAGGCCTTCTACAAGCGCCGCAACGGGTTCCATCCTGCGAGTGCGCTCGCGGTCGCCGCGGCGAAGGCGTCGGAGACCCCGGAGCAACCCACACCCAAGGCGCCGGAGATCGTGCGAGAAAATAAGGGGCGGCAGTCACAGGGCGGGCAGCAGCTGGCGTTCTTGCGAGCATTTGGTGTCTCGGGGAAGGACAAGGACAAAGGCAAGGCCCCGGCGGGTGGGCCCTCCCGGGCAACAAGTGCGTCGGCTACGACGCTGGCGACGTCTGCGTCAACTTCCACAGCTGCACGCCCTGGTTTCGAGACCAACGTTTTCTCTCTCGTGGAGCGTTTCACGTTCCGGCCGTCGTCAAGCGAGACGGACCTCCCGAATCCCCCGCCAAAGCTCCCCCAGGAGATCCAGTATTGGGCGGGAGTAATTATGCGCAATGCATGTCGGAAGGATGACAGCAGGGGCGGGATCAGACAGTGTGCTAATAGTAGGCACTTCATTTACCACGGATGCGCATGGTGCTAATTTACTTGACCCCGTAGTGCTTTGCGGCCGTTGGGAGGAGTACCCGCGCGAGTTTGCCAAGTGCCGTCGGTGTCGGAAAGCGAAGTATTGCGGAAAGGAGTGCCAAAGCACCGCGTGGAGCGAAGGGCACCGGTTCTGGTGCAGTGCGAAGGAAGGGGATGATGCGCCTGACGCGAACGCGGCGGCGTCATCGTCTGCTTCCAATATGGCTTCGTCGGTCAGTAATGCCACGATCACTCCTGACGCACCAGATGTTCCCGTCGCCGCGGAGCGGCGCGAACGCAGGGAGCGATATGCAGCCCGGGAACGCGAGAGGCTTTCAGCTGCGGCCAACGCGGTCCTCGGAGGAAATGCAAATGGCGGAACAACCGCCGCAGATGCTGCGACCGTCCGTGGATTCAGGTCTGCGGGGATTCTGGGCGCACATCCGAATACTGTTAGTGCCGTTTTCGGGGGTGCTCCCGCTCCTGCGCCAACGGACAGCGCTCCAGCTGGTCCCAGTAGAGAGCGCGCAACATCGGCAACAGTGCCCGCGGCGCCTCCTGCCGAGTCAACACGAACGAGAGCGATAGCACTGCTCCGGCGGACGGCGGCCAACGCAAATCCTCTGGGTACCATCAATTCTCCGGCTCCAGCTCCCCCACGTCGCGATCGCGATCGCGAGACAAGCAACAGCTACGCGACTTTCGACACGTACATGGCGGAACGACGCAGAGCGGAGACATCTGCTGCAGCTGCCACTGGCGCATCCATGCCTCCGCCCGCGGCGATCTCTGGTTTACCCAACCATCTCCACCACCCGCAGCCCCAGAATACCGCTGATATAGACCGATACCTCGCGAGTTTCGCGGTTCCGCCCCGACGGCGTGTCAGCCGAATGGGTAGGGAGGGCGACTCGTCCCTGACTAGGGGCGCCGTCCGGCAGCCTCCCGCCTCTGGAAACGGCTCAGGCGAGGCTGAAGACCACGATAACATGGTATTGGAATAAGGGCTTTTTTGCTGAACTGTATTTACTGCTACATACAACATACTTTTTCTCTTGTCCTCTACCAACTCGCAATGCCCCGATATCATCTTTCCCATTCTACTGCACACATCCTCCATATAGCGCTACTCACGTCGATCCTTGTCTCCCTACGCACATCTATTCAAGTTTTATTTGCTATCGTGAGCTCAAGCGCTCAATCGTAACGGTAAGACGGAATAACGATTCAGGTGCGTCTTGCTGTCTCTCTTGTAAGTTGTTTCTGGCACGCTCAATCCGCACGCATAGTGCTGCAGCTGATTCTTACATAAACCCCAACCGATGTGGTATCCAGTTGAAGCCAGGTGTCCCCAAATTGGCGGTGTATACACGTACGGAAATGTTACCCAGTCAAGAAGGATCAAAAATCAAGATGAAACGAGGGAAAGAACAGCAAAAACACTGTGAGCAATCTGTGAGATCAGGAATTCAGAAAATTCAAGGCACTCAGCGATTCAGGCTTCCCTTTGCACCTTCACTTGAAGAAAGCAGATCTAGCTAGACATCACGGCGTACTATATCTTCCCACGGTTGGTTTTTGTGGTTGGTTTTTGATGTATGCCCTGGAGTTTTCCGCGTTTCAAAGGCGATGGATAGTTTGCTTGTGGCTTTTTTCGCACTGGGTAGCCGTACGCTACGATTACCTCGAAGCAGAAACACATATACTCAATAGCATGTATTATGGAGGAAAGTATTAAGGGAAAATCTTGCTCCAATCCGCCGCTTTTGCAAACTCCTTGAATGAAAGAGGTGGCTTTGCGAGTCCTTCGACATCCGAAGTCGATTTACCTCCGTAATCTGTTCCGACAACATTAGTGGTCAACATCCCGACCGGTATGAATTCGATACTGACAACCAAACTCTTCGAACCATTTCCATGCGTCCAACATAGCGACCACGAAATGAGGTGGAGCTCCGCTCGCTGCCATTTTTTGGCCAAACTGCTCCAAGGTTATCTGCTCGACGACAATCTGTTTCCCGGTAGCTGTTGGTCGTCATAATCAGGCAGACCGTCGAGTGAAATACCGCAAGCCGTACCTTGAGAGATATGATGTGCAACATCCTCCATCGTAATAGATAGACCGGTATACACCGCGGTGCCATCCGGGAAAACAGGAGACTCGAGGGCACGGAGGACATAGAGGCCATAATCCCGGGTCATGTCGAGTACAGGAAGATGCACCGTAGGTTTCAGTGGAAGAGGAATAACAAACGAGCCGTCGGCTTGCTTCACGGGCGCGATCCACGGATTGAAAAAGTTAGTGGCATAAAAGCCGGCCTGTACGTCGACGAAGGGGATTCCGGATTGACGGCCGTACTCGGAGACGGTTGCTTTGCTGTCATAATGGATAATATGCGCGATTTTTCCGCCACTAAGCTTGGTGCAATGGGGCAGGCCCGACCAAACTAGACGATCAACACCTGCGACTTTCGCAGCGTCGATCATCATCTGCCCTTCTGCAATTTCCTATTCGCGGCAAGAACGTCAGATGCAAAGACCTAGAATTGCGCTAGACACACACCCTCTCTGGATCCATATGTTCCAAAAAATTGGTGACAAGCTGAATTGAACAAAATATGAGTGACTTGAACTTTATTCGATGACAAGAATCGTACGAAGGCCGTGTTGACCCCAGCAAACGCCTTGACCACGGCCTTCACATTATCAACGACAAGGGAAACAGTGATCATTTCCACGCCTTTGGTGATGAGTTCCTGTGAAACTGGTTTACTGGCATCCCTGGTGAATCCTCGGACGCGGTAGGGCTTGTTCGACTCGGCGAGAGCTTTGATGACGCTTCCACCCTGAATCCCGGTGGCACCGACGACGGCGACGAGAGGAGCAGAAGGGTCTTGAGTGATTGTCATTTCACGATGAACAGCTTGAAAATCCGGAGGTCTCAACCACAATATATAAACTGAACTCTCGCTAGTTTATTAGCAATCAATTTCCGTGAAATCGGGAGACGGGAGTTCAAATTTCGGGCATTTCTGCAATTGAATATATCCGCGTCAGTGATTTCGCTTGAATTATCCAGTAGTATTACCGACCGGTTCGGCGTTTCTGTCCAAAGAAGTCTCATTGGTTGAAGAGTGGTTGAAGTCGTAGGTTGAAGTTTGATCCGGACCGACATATATCCGGCCCGGGTGTGTTGCGATCAACCGTGACCATTGCCGGACGTCGACGCGACCGTCGACCTCGTTCTGGAGCCTAATCTTTGAGGACATCGATCTCGAGCTCTGCCAGGCGACCAATGACATTTAGTATTGTTTCTCTGCGTGCAACCTCGATCGATAGAACCTCCAAACTTGGAAAAGTCTAAAAAAAACACCCTCCGACTCGGAAGCGCACCTGCTTCACTCGCAATCATGGCCATGCTTCACGCAGACGACCTCGCATTTTCGACACAACAGGTCCTCTCCGACTCAGCGATATCTGCTCTGTTCAGTGAGCGCCTTGACTTGCTCCCCACCCGCATCGTGCCTTCTGCCAGCCAAGGCATGTTCCACAAAGTGTATTTCGTGTCGCTGGAAGAAAAAAGCAGTAGCAATAATCCGTGGTCGGGAAAAGAGGTCGTTCTCCGGGTTGCGAGGTGCGTTGTGCAGTCTCAATCAAAGCATTTGTGAATTGTTCTCGTTCCCTTTTCTTTAGGAGGACCATAAACAAGGTAAAAACGGAGAACGAAATGGCTTTGTTACGCGTCCTTCGTACCGCAGGAATTCCCGTGCCTGAGGTGATATTCTTCTGTGCAGACCCAGACAATCCTTTGAAGTACGAGTACAACTGTCTCGAACGTACGTCCCGCAAAATATTCTTGTTCCACCGTGACGCGATGTTCGCCTCCTCCTTACACCAGGAATCCTGTACCCGTCGCTAGCAGACACCTGGTCAAATCTTTCGCCGGCGCAGCTCGATTTCGTTTTGGAGCAGTCCGTTGACATCTTCATCAAGATGTGGTCCATCGATGTCCCCAGGATGCACGGGAGCCTGCGTCTCGACGGCACGAGTGGGCCCGTCATAGAGGAGACGATGTGGACGCTGTGCGTTGGCCCTCATCCATATCTCAATTCATTCAACTTTTTTCCTTGATTGACTTTCTTTGCAGGCCCGACATCATCCGCTACTTCCACGCCCCGCCGTACAACCTCACCGCCGAAACCTTTGCCACTCTTAATCCAACGGATTCCTACGCTTCCTGGCCCGCGTATATCTGTGCTTTCCTCCGGAGCTATGCACACGTCGTTGCGATCCACCCCTCCGTCGACTGGTTGCGCGATCTCCTACCGCCCCTGCAGCGGATCATCGCCAGACTTGACGATGACGCCGCCGACGCCTCCAACACGTCATGGGTTCACCGCCTCCGCGATGCGCCAGAGCTCCGCCCCCGCCTGTTCCACCGCGACTTCCACTTCGGAAACATCCTCGCGGATGAAGTGGGGAATGTCAAAGCCATCATTGACTGGGAGTTTGCTGGGATCGGGGTAAGTCTCTTTTGTTTCACCTTCCCTTCTCATTTCTTCCCGGATTAACAAACCATGGTGCTAACGAAAACCGATGCATCAGCCCTCCTTTGCCCACCGCGCCTCCCCCACCCGGAACATCATAGGATATCTCCGCTCCCTGCCGGTGTCTTCTCGCCCACGCATCACGCAGCACCTCATCGACACCTGGGAAACCGCATTCTCAACCCGCCTTGCTGCGCGCGCACCTGAGATTGCGGTTCAGTGGGCGCGGGAGCTGGATAGAGCGGCCGTGTTGGGCGTGGAGAGGGAGTGGGTATTCTCTTCCGTTTCCATCTTTCTCTCTCTTCAATCTACTTGACGATGTACACGCTCATTTATTTACCTCCATTTCCAGGCGCTAAGCGACCTGCGCGAGTACCTGCGTCTTGCCTCGAGATCGGCGTGCGCGGGGAGGAGGTCTGGGGTGCGGCGAAGATGGAGACAGCGAAGGGGGCGTACAGGGAGGTTGTGGTGAAAAGTTTGCGGATATTGGGGTGCTGGGAAGAATGAACGAGTGCGAGAACCATGACACGAGGATTCTGAGTTGCAAGATGGTACAGCGTCGAATTGAGCACCGTGTCAGGATTAACAATAGCCTTGTAGCACGATTGCGACCGCATATGATGGCTTACTTTCCCTGAATGTGGAATGAGTAAATAAGTTATTTGGTTTTGCTCGGGCGCTGGAGCATTACGATTGGTAGAGAAAAACTCAGTTCACCCATTTTGTGTAAGTACACATTACTACGGCCACAGACAGGCATGAAAGGAACGGTATAGAGGAGTCCAAAGACCAAGCCAAAGACTCAGAAAAAAGAGTAAAGGCGGAATTTTCGTTTCCGACCGCCGGACGAAGACAGCAGGCGCGCAGCACAGAAAAAAACCTAACAACATGAGCGTCAGTAATGTACATATGTAGAAGAGGACATGCATGGAGCAAGAAGGGGAGCAGGAAGGGGATCATTTAAGCCATGCAACGATCGTGTCTCGCCATTGCGCTGAGCGCTCGGGGGATTGACAGATTAAGATTGTAGTTTAATCATTTGTGTAGGTTCTCGAATAATGCATGGAGAAAGAAGGACGCACACTGAATGCGTTGCGGAGGAGGTCGTGAGGCTCATGAAAGCAAGCACGAAAGAGATCTTGAAGATTGAAGTGGTCGTGTGCCATGTCGACGCTGTGGGAAGAAGAGAAGAGTGTTTTCGATTGTTGACATCCCATCATCGAGCTGTCGTTCACCTTCCCGCACCTCTCCTCGTTGCCAGATACGTCTTGCTATTTCTTGGTACAGTCCCTTTTAAGGACCAGCACGGCTATACATCATCCATCCAATGATCCATCCTTCAATTAATTTTGCGATACATCAGGTCAATTGTCACGACTGCGGCGCCACCGTCAAGTTCATTTCGAGAGAGTGTACCCTCCCCCCAAACTATTTTCATTCCTTGTTCACTACCCTGGATACTGAAGGCACTCTCAACGACGAATGAATCCGGGACATGATTGCCAATCTTTCAATTCTCCGTGCTGGCAGGCTTCGACCGTCTGGACTCTGGACGGTAGGATACTACAGGTAGCTGTATACCCATTTCCGATCATCTGGCGACGTACAGAGCTGTCGAATTGGTCCTACTGGTGCCCTTTCGCGCCTCGTTTGGCGCGATTACGAGTCAACGGGTTCTTGAGTGCTTCGGATGATACGACGAAATCCCAAAAATGGTCAAGCTCCGATGCGTACCACTTCAACCCCCCTGTTCAAGTCCCGTTCATCTGCTCAATCATCGCAGACGCCTGCGGACCGTTCCTCTTCATGGCTCATTCTAATCTAATTCCACAGCTTTTGAGAGCTTTTGGCGTGTGGGATTGAACCGGCCTCCTCGGGTAATCTGTCCGCGGCCCGCTCATCTTTTTTTTCGGTGTCTTCCAGAACTCTTATCGAGATCACTGTCAAGTCGCGGTGAGCTGTGCAGGTTCCATTTGACAAACATCGCGGGACTGCATCTCAGGCTTATCCTCGTGCAGACACTTATATATATACACATGCTCCGCTTTCCATTCCGCCCCGGTAGAACACGACCCAATTCATCTCTTACTTCTCGTCCATGATGCTGGCTCCTCGAGATGATTCCAACTCATTCCCAATCACAGAGGCGCAGCTCACGGGCAATTACTTTGAAACCCTGACCTATGGCATGTACCTGGTGACCTGCTGTTTCTGCGCCCGAAGCTTGTTTTGGATACCACAACCAGGAGGAGACGATCGATTGAGGCGAACCAGCGAGATAAGATGGATGCTCGTCAGCGTCTTCTGCTTTATCTTCGTTGTGAACACGTTCGACGACATCATCGGACTGGTTCATAACCTTGCAGCTTTCGTGCTCTATACCGGACCTGGGGGCCCGAAGGAGGAGCTCACGAATATCCATGATTGGATTAATATTGCGAGAGTGAGTACCATGTATAGCTGTCTTTCGTCGCAGCTTATCTTCGGTAGTCGTTTGCCCAAACCGCGAATATGATCGTGGGGGATTTTGTCCTGATATTTCGATGCTACGTCGTCTATGGTCGTCGGTGGCCGATCATCGTGCCCTCGTTTATACTTTACCTCGCTGGTATCGCCATGGCGTGTAAGCTAATGCAAGTCGAAATAACGACAACTAGCGGCGACGGTAGAATCACACTGAATTCCAATGTGATTAAACCGTGGTGGTCTGCTTTCTTTGCCATTACTGCTGCTCAAAACGTTCTCACGACCAGTAAGTTCTTCGCGGTCCGGTCCACGGCGCTTCCTTACCTGTTTTTAGCTCTTCTGGTGTGGCGAATATGGCGTGTAGAGCACCAAAATGTCATGTTCCGAGCACGGACAGCCTCGTTTACTCCCGCCCACCAACCTCGGCTGAATAAAGTCATTCGAGTAGTTGCCGAGTCTGGCTTAGCATACAGCACTCTGGTCTTCATGACCTTCGTGGTGAGCGTATGTAACAGCAATGCACTCTACCCTCTGTCCGATGCGGCAAGTACAATCCTCTCCCTTGCAACGATTTCGAAGCTGATTTCTCGCTGTGTGTAGACATTGCAGGCAACGGGTATCACCTTCAACGTTATCATCATCCGCTCAACTCCACGACGGGACGAGCAGTTCACATACTTCGATCACACCGAACGCGGAACCGCGACGGCCACAAATACAGAAGGGCCAGGAGCTCGAAGAGTGTTCAGCGGATTGCAATTCGTGCACCCTGGGGCGACAACGCAGAGCAAGACGATTGATAATGATGCAATAAACATTACGGTCAAGTCAACGACTGAGCGGCTGGACGATGGTGACTCCTGGCAGCCCGATACCTATTCTATGAAAAACGTTGGAGCAGTATGAATTTATTTTGGTGTAACCCAGTGTACTATATTACTTAGTAGCCAATGCAACGATAATTCTGCAATGTACTTGATCAGTTTCAAAGACGCGGCCCAGATTCACGGAAATCTCCAACGAGGTACGAGTTCGTACTGATATAAAGCGTCTGTCAAGAGAGATCAGGAAGTCTCCGCTCTCGAATCGTGGTGTTTGAATTCATATTCAGTGAATACGCAACGTGCTCGACCGAGGGTCCAGAAGACATTGAACGGAACGAGGAACGACTCAGAGTTGATACCGTTCAGGTGTCTAGAGAGACCACAGAAGACATCGGACTCGGACCCTGAGAAAGTCCTCGATCGAACAGAAATATTCACATTGATCACGGAAGGGCGGTGAGGTGGAGAGGGTAAGAATACATCTATCCAGCAGTCTATAACTCCAAAATTGCGACGACTGCAACATGGGAAGAAGAGCAACACAACTAGTTCGGCGGTTTGACTGAATTCACAATCGAGCAATTGAGATTGTCTTTCAGACAGCGACATGTGAAACCAAATCACAGCACAACATATCTTCTCTGGGCCAATTTTCTATCGAACCCAGGTCAGTAGAATGAACAATAGGATAAAACTTGAAACACACTCTGAATATGAGTCGTAGTCTGACAAGGATTCGTCGAATGAAAGCTCGGGAATATCGGGAAATATATGCCGATACACATCCTTAGATCTGAGATGACGACCAGTGATGCATAAACCTTGTAAATGACACCTGGAGTTTGAGATGAATGCACCAAGCGCATGCAGAGGTTCCGGCCAAAAGAATCTCTCGGGGATCTCGAGAGTGCGGAGTGCAGGGGTGATTAAGCATTCGAGATACTCTGTCATTGTCTCGGCGGCATCCAAATACTCGCTAAAAACCAATGATTCCAAAAGCGGAAGTCGAGCCTGAGGGGCGGGCTCGTCGGACCCTTCGCAGAGTGCCAAATGGCAATGAACAAGGTTGGGAGTATGTTGCAGAGCGGCCGTGCAATCACGGAAAGAGTGGCACACCAACGTCAGCGACGTCAATTGTGCCCAGGGGAAATCGTCAGCGGAGAGGTCATAGGACAAGTCCGGCAAGGTGAGTGAACGCAACCGAGGTACTTGACGAAACGTTATGGCAGAGCCCAGTCCGTACAAACTGGCGGGCCTGAGTTCAAATTGCCGTAGCACGGGCATTGGACAGTGGATGGTATGCGCAACACTTGTGTCCAGTGCTAATGTCACATATTCCCATCGCGCGCAGTGCAGAATAAGGGCCTCATAGTCTGCCTCATGGACAGCGTTCCATATAGTCTCCTGCACTTCGAAAGAAAGAGGTAGACACCCGGACCTGCTGAGCCAAGATTTGAGGAGACAAAGTCGGGAATTCTCGTCTTTGAAAGATGGGAATAATATCGCTCTCCAGAGCGCCGGCGTCGTCAAGGCAATTTCCCTCCATTTGCGGCAAATATGCGTGAGGGTCGTTGGCGACAAAGGTCCCGTGAATGGTGGAGGGGAAGGATAGACTGGAATGAATTTGGTGAAGATTTCGGATGTGATTTCGTTCGGCAGTGTCAACACAAGATATGTGTATGCATCGAGTCTTCCCTGAGTACATTTTTTTTCGGCTTCTAAAACCTGGATGGAGTCCCTGAGGGACAAGATCTGAGCCTCGATCTCTGCGATGCGGGCGCGGTCAGCTGCACAAGAGGATGCAGTAGACATTGTGGATCTGATAGTTATGCGTCAGCCCAGGATCGATTCTGTGTTAATACGTTCAAGTGTACCAGTGCCCAGTGAAGAAATGTGATAAACTGGTGGCGGTAAACGAAAAAGGTAGCGGGGATCAAAATCACTAAGTATTTTGAACTTGGAGGTCGGCCGGCCGCGGCGACCACATCAGACTTTTGACAGATTGCTTGTGAGCTTGTACAAGCCCGAAAAAGCCCGAAAAAGCGCGGAAAAGGCGGCAAGTTGACAAGCTCACGAACCATGTTTCGATTTCCCGCAAGGTCACTAGTTCGACTCCAGAAGGAGGCTCAAAATTCAATAAATCGAAGTTAATTGCCATTTTTTGGTACAGCACAGTTGTGAGAAACTGGAGGAGGGTTCATACATACATTTGAGAAGACTTGTATTTCCCTTGGTGGTGGGGAAATTTTTGTACTTTGACCATGCGAGCTTGTCAACAAGCTCACAAGGCCAAACAAGCCACAAGCGATTTGTCAAAACGCTGATGCAGTGAGTCCGTCCAAATTCAAACGACCTCACGGGCATCTTGCAGTATAACCTCACGATATTTTACCGTCCGAGACGGTACGGGACCTCTGAAGGAGTTGTCGTATAAGTACATTTCGCCTACTGGCATCGTCAGATCCAAAAGCCCTGTTGGCAGTCAAAGCAAGCAAGCTCCAGAGAACTTTCAAGATTAAAATCCGAATTGCGGTTGAAAAGTGAGCACGCAATGCCCTCGACCGGATAAAACTGTTACTACAGTGTTAAGTAGAGGACATTACCTTGCTTGCCCTACCATTCCCGAAAGTCACCAATTCCCTTGCGCGACCGGACCTCAGTTTGACAGCAGAAACATCATCGCGCTTTGAGTCCTTCAGCTTGCCTTCAGCGCGCTTTGAGTCAGGTCTTATCTACAATCATGACTTGAAGTGTACTGTTCCTCCAGGGAAAATGGGATACAATGTAAGTATGATACGTTCAAAAACTTTATACAATGCTCCTTCTTCCCTCTCAAGATCATGGTCGAGGCGAACCGGAATAACAGCCGCACGTCCAAGTGCTCCCAGAGTGTCTGCGAAGCTCGGAGGCCGACCCAACAGAGGCCAGATCTCCCTCCGCGAGCGGGACCAGGACCCGGGTCACGGGGGACGAGCGGAAGATGGTGCTCAGTCAGCCATCGCGCAGTAATGGCACTAAGGACGTGCGACGCGGCTATGCAGAGTCAGGCAGGCGTCGAACGCGATGCATATAGAGAGGGTCGTCTGTCAACAGCGTCAGTGTTCTTTGCTACGCGAGCCCAAAAACAAGCGGAAAGAAACGAAACTGAAGGAAACCTCTGTGGAGAAATCCAGAGCACGAAGCGAAGAACAGGAAACCAGCGCGCAGTACATCCGCTAGCTGCACGCTCTTCAGCGCAGCCGTGTAAACGCATCGTTGAGATGCCCGTGTCGTCGTCGGCGCGTCCCAGCCGGCTAGTGTTTGGATGATCGATCGCACTGCAACTTTGAGTAAGTTGGCTAGAGCTGCACGACAACAACGCACAGGCAGCAGAGGATGTGCGAAATTGACCATTTGCATAGCCACTTCTTTCCGTCGTCCGCGCCTGCTGCTCTCGCTCTTCTCGTCCATTCAGAACCCTCTACATATCTTCACCTCCCCACAGGCGCTACCAACCTCGACCGCGTCCGCACAGCTCCGAGCCTGCGACAACGCGCGCCTGCCAAAGGGGGAACGCCTCGGTCATTCGCGTAAGAAGACGGCGGGAACGAGAATGGTAAAGCAGCCGTCGACGCTGCAGCTGCTCGCGCTGCTGATGCTGCGGGAGGACCTAGACTTTGTGCCGCTCAGCCCGAAGCGGGCCGTCGTGGCCGACCGGGATGTGGTCGACCCGCATTTGAAAATGTCGACGAGAACGACCTCGAGGACCTGCCCGATCTTGATCGCGAGCCCGGCCCAACCGGCGACGAGGACGAGGACAAGCTGGGAGTGAACACCTAGCCTAGGGAACGAGCTGGAGGCAGCGAGAAAGTGGACGGGCCGTGGCGCGAAGTAGGGGTCGCGTCAAGGAACACCTTTTTGTTCGGCTTGCATAGGCGTCGAGGGCGCCGTGGGAGGTGGGGTCGGAGTAGCGGTAGTGGTTTCCACGGGCAGGGAGGACGTCGTCTCGTCCAGTAGGTCGAAATATCATATAGGAACTCGAGCCATTTCATCCTATGTTTTTTGTGTTGTTTGTTTTCGTGAGTATGATTGGGAAGGACGGGGAGGTAAACGTACGTACTGGAGTTCGCGCGGGATCTCCCCCCGCTTGAGGATTTTCACTACAGCGTGCACGCCATGGCAGGACTCAAAGACGTGCAGGACGCCGGGAATGGATGACGAAACGGGGTAGACACAAGTCTACTGGAGGCCGACAACGAAGTCAGCCCTCAGCGCTCAGCAGCCAGACAAGTCGACTGTCGCGACGACCGGAAGTCCAGACACGTCTTGTCGGTGTCGGGTAGAGCCAGTATACAGTGATTGTGATACACTGTCACGATAACTCAATGATAGCTGTCGTATATGGTTTAGAACGTTTAGATCTTGAGCGCTTGAGCCTTCTGGTCAGGACGAGGGTGATTCAAGAGCCTTTTTCGTTGCAAGCAAGGTTTTGGCTGGCGCAGTGGCGCAGCCAGAGCTTCCGAGTTGAACGAGAAGCAATGGTCCCAATGTGGCCATGGGCGGGGCCCCATAGATCGGTGATGTGGAGATGAGGAGTCGAGTAGCGCACGACGAAGGAGATGATCGTATTGAATAGCCCGGAATTGCCCCAACTCCGAGCGCGGCGCCGTCCTTGAGCCCCGCTTGCCAGTGAAAGTCTCAGACGACCAGGCTTCTCGGGTGCCGATTAGCCAGCGCCAGCGCAGTCGTTGTCGTTGTCGCCCAAACCAGCCCCTCCCCCTCCGTGGCCTGTCTCGCCCAGCGGCAGTAGGACTTGTCCGTCGCCCAGCGGCAGTAGGATCCGCTCGGAATTCGTGAAGCAGTCCATGCGTAAAGTGGATTGCTCCACGCATAAGGTGGATAAGCACTCCATGCATAACGTGGATTGCTGCACCTCCCGCCCTTCCCTCCGAGTCCAGCAACGACCCGTCAGTGAACCACGTCGACTGAGTCTGCGCGAAGCCTTCGTCCATCGCTAGCCCATCGAGGACTGGGTCCATCGCTAGCCCATCAAGGACCGTGCTCGCCTCCTCCTTGTTCCTTGTCGGGGATGACGGTGGTGACAGGGAGAGGTGCCCACCAGGGGGGTGAGTAGCCTAGACGGGGAGGATAAGCTCCATGCCAAGACCCGCGACGGATGGAGCGACGACGACGGGCTGCAGAGGATCGACGGGCTGCAGAGGTTTAGTAGCGTAGGTTACAGGGTGGGCAGCCAAGGGTACTCGCCTGTCTCCGAGGATTGGAGACAGACCGCTCGTTGACTGTCCCCCCTCGCTTCTTGCGGGCGCCGCTGCCAACCTGGTCTGCGCGTAACCTGTGCGGGTGGCTGCGGTAGCTTCTTGCAATTGCTATCACGACACCAAGTCCTTGTGACGGGACATCCACGGGCCGGGGAGGCGCTCGATGGTGCAGAGGGGACGCGTATTGGGAGTTTGGGTAATGTCCTTAGAGCATCCGAGATTAGTGAAGAGACACCGTGCGACTCGGGGAGCGTAAGGTAGCGAGCGGGGCGGTTCAGCAGCGCGAGCTCAAGGCGTAAGCGCGTAAGCTCAAGGCGTAAGCGCCGCCTCCTGCGAGACGCAGTGCGATATGCTCCTAGCCGCAGACTTGGTGATTCGATCTTGAGGTTTCAGCACAGCGGGAAGAACGACGAGACACCGTAGTTAGCTCGAGGGAACACCAGCGAGAGAACCAGATCAGGATTCATGAGTGGTTGGAGTCCCTACATCGCATGCGATGCATTCAATGCCCTAGCCGCCCGCGCGGATATGGGGCTCGTCGGGGATCACTTGACCATCGAAGATGACTGTGAATTCGGATACTAATAGGCCACGACATCCGGGAGAGTGGTGCATGAGTTGCGTTTTGTCGCGTTGAAAGGAGGCTCGGTCGGCGTCCGCCCAGTTCTTAGCAATGGTATAGCCGCCCGGTTGAGGACCACGACATTCTGCGAGGGAGACTTGCTAGCAGTGCCGAAGTTCGTGTCGTCAACGAAGCCATAAGCCCAACAGACGAAGACCTCGATGGAGGCGAAGCAGACGGTTTATGGAGAGGAGACCGACGCGAAGAGGCTGTGACGTGACGTGTGACGCAAACACAGTTTGCGGCAGGCTCACCAAAAGTTCTCTCTCGTCCCCCGTCCTCAAGGTAAGCATTGCGTCTCTGAAAGACTGTCCAACGGGTCCCAGCTGGTCGTATACTACTACCATGCTCTTTTTCTGACGGAAAACGGGTCGGATGGGGTGGATCTGGGATTTGGATGTGGATGACGCTGACTATTTTTCGTAGATGCCGACGCACCTCTCGAAAACGCGCAAGCACCGCGGACACGTCTCTGCCGGACACGGTCGTGTCGGCAAGCACCGCAAGCATCCCGGAGGTCGTGGTCTCGCTGGTGGTCAGCATCACCACCGGTCCGTCCCCGTCCTTTCCCCGTCTTCCTTGCTTTTCTTACTCTCACCAGAACAAACTTCGACAAGTACCATCCCGGTTACTTCGGTAAAGTCGGTATGCGCCACTTCCACCTCACCCGCAACATGCACTGGCGCCCCATCATCAACGTCGACAAGCTGTGGTCCCTCATCCCCGCAGAGGAGAAGAAGGGCCTCACCGCAGACAGCACCGTCGTCCCCGTAATTGACACCCTGAGGCACGGCTACGGCAAGGTCCTCGGAAACGGCATCCTCCCAAAGCTGCCTTTCATCGTAAAAGCCCGCTTCGTCAGCGCTATTGCAGAGTGCGTCCTAGCCTCCTGCGTGCTGATACGGCACTAACGACCCATCCAGAGCAAAGATCAAAGAGGCAGGCGGCGTCGTAAAGCTCATCGCATGAGTTTCTTTCCCTTATACACTTGCTACACTATGACATGAATACGTTCCATGCCTACGAGTGAGATGAGCTGCTTCACGTCCGTCATTTACCATTCCTTGAGTTTTCGGCTGCGTACTCCGCGCCCCGATCGAGTTCTTTACTCACCAGAGTTCAATAGTGATTTCCCCTGCTGTATTCCTCGATCGACTTCGGACATGTCACTCGCTATGTTGTTGTTGCAGACCTTGTCTCGAGCTTGAGCGGTTTTGACCGGGGCCATCTTGATACACAAGGTCCTGTATTATCGGCTACACAAGGCCCTGTATTATCGGCGACCGTCAGCGTCGTCAGTCCCCCGTCCAGTCCATATGTCATCTCGTTCCCGCGTCGTCTACGGTCTCACCACGATTTCGGTACTATCACCAGAGAGGTCTCGCCACTGCCAGCCGCTTTCATACAATGGACGGGCCTCAAGCTGTTTCTCAATTTTCTCTCCTAGTTTCTTCAATGGTATCCCTGACAGGCTTCCCGCACTCAAATCCGACGCCAGACTTCAAGTTGTTCCCTTACGAGTCGGCATCTTACTATTATTATTTAGCAATTCAAGGTCCACTCCCTCGGAACTCCAGCGCTTCAGCCTCAGCCTCACCGAGAGACAAATCCAACAAATTCATCGCGCATCTGTATTCCACAAATTCATCGCGCATTTGTATTCCTTGAAGATCGAAGTCTTGGATCCGGAAGCGACTTCAAGTTGGAACGGCCTTGGAGTCGAGAACCTCTGCTGGCGCTTCCTATGTAGGAATCCGCCCATCCTGACTCCTGACTCCCGAGGCAGACGAAACGCGAGGTGAAGGCGCTCGCGAAGCCACCGCGTCTGTCCTCTGCTGTGCCCCATCCGAGTCTGTCCTCTCGCCGTGCCCCATCCGAGTCTGTTCGCCGCCGCTGAGCGCTGAGCCCGCTCCCGATTACATACTACCCTTCGCGCTCCGGCTCCATCGAATCGTGCAGATCATCATTTGTGCTCTGCTCCACTGCACCGAGGAGCGCCAAGCTCGAACACGACGTCAATAGCTGCGCTTGCACCGGCATGCAGAGCTCGACGGGCACGACTTTCGAAGCAAGGGACCGGCCATGGTGTTGGTGGGTTCCCTTAAGCTTGCTCGCTGCGTTCAGCGTTCTTTTTTCGTTCTGCGCTTAGTACTTACTGACATAGCTAGCATTCTGCGCTTACCGACATAGCTAGATTCGCCCGGTCCCGTTTTTCGCGCCAGCGTCGCCGCCGCGTCCCGACCGGGATCAGAAGCCACAGACGCGCGTCGGTCGGCGTGCTGCCAGACGCACGTCGGTGGGGCCTGGGCGTGCTGCCAGGCGCTGAAGCGGGACGTGTTGAGGGACGAGGTGGATAATCATGCCGGGAAGGATGTTGTTCGTGGCGATCCGGCGAGGGCGTTGTTGGATCCGGAGCAGACTTGGATCGTTGGCGAATCGCGTGTTCTCTTCCTTTTCTTTGACTGACGATTCGCACGTAGCATGGACGTCTCTATTGAGTTCTTGGGTGGGATTCCGCCGTCTCTGTCAAGAAGGCTTTTTGGTGAACTGCAACAGCTCGATGCGTATGCGTCTCTCTTCCTACGTTTTGGGGATCTCAATCTCGCGATACAGATCAACCAAAGCCATTGCCCTGCAAGCGTCCCCCCATATCCCCCACCGTTGTGGTCGGCCATCTGCTTCCCCAGGTGGCCTCTTCGTGCCAGAGTGCGTACACGCCACTCGCTCGTCTTGAGTTCTCCTGATTTTACAGCAGATATGCCCGCATTACTTGGGCGTTACGAAACTCGCGATGAATGCCGCGCGGTTCCAACTTTCGAAGACAATCTTGCGCACGCAGCGCAGCATCCACCACCACTTTTCAAATCACCCAGCACGGCACGGATCGAGGACATACAGTAGACTCCGACATCCCGATTGAATCCTCTGCAGTGCGTCGGGCGCATTCTATGCCACTCGTGCTTGGTCCGACCTTGGGTGATCCTCTCACCCCAACCTCGCCTGTTCCCATCTGCCCTACGTCGACCTCCCTCTCAATCTCCTGCCTTCTCCCCCTCGTGCTCCTCCTCGCTTTCGGGTCCCTATCATCGTCCCAGCCTTCCTCCGGGTATTTCGCCGGATTCCTGCTTCGCTACGCATGACGCATCCGCGACGCTCTCCTAGTCTAGTCCGCTGGAATCGCCGTTGAGCAACGTACTTCCCGAGCCTTGGCGGCTCGGGACCGCCCTGCTCGTCGTGGCCATCGCAGTTCGGCGGTGGGTCATTCCGGGAGGTAGCCGTTCCAGCTGGCAGCCTTTATTTAGTCCACGGAATGGATCCGGTTCTTTGACGCGCCTCATCTCGTCCTGCATGCAATGGACAGTGGGGCATCCGCAGCCCATCACGCGCTATCACCTTGCGTTCTCTCATTCACTCGATCTCGACATCGAGCTCTTCTCACATTACAATTCACACCCTACATAGGCGGGCGTTGCGTCCGGGTACTGACTCCGGCGTTCCCTACCGCGACACCGAGACTTCCACTAGCGCCGCCGCGGCACACTTCCACTCGACGTCCAACAGCACCATCGCCGAGAGCAGCACCCGCGATACCCGCGATATATCCTATCCTCGTCTACATCGGCCCTGCGGCGCGGCAACCACCGTGTCGCACCCGTCCGTCCGTCCCCATCCCCGTCCTCGCGCCGATGTATGCCATACGTATCACGGCGGACAACCTGCGCGAGTGCGATGCGCGATGCTACTTAGCATTGGTGTATCTCTGAATCAAGTTCGAGAAACAAATGCCCTGCTTGTTGTCTCAAGGTTATCTACCGAATCAACAGAAGCGCAGAGCCTGTAATAAATGAGGAGTACGCCTTAGCTGAATCGAAAGCAGTCAAAGAATCAGGAAAGCGAGCAGAAAGGAGTGAGCGGCCCCTCGCGGCGAGCGATATCAGGTGTCAAGTAAGTTAAAGAACCAGGCAAGCGGGCAAAGGAGTGGGTGAACGATATCTGCCAATGGTACCCATAGAGGCAAGTAGTCAATGGCCGGAGCAGTGATAGTATTGCTGGTCCTGCCAGTGTACCGTCTCGGACGATCACGCACTCTTGACCATTGAGTAGATTGAAAATCAAAGGTTCGGGTACCTGCAGCCCCCGCACCTTATTGTAACTTTACCGGATTCATGTGCAGGCAGGGGCGCTCCGCCTTCGCAGTCCGCCTTCGCAAGCTGCTTCGTCTCTCTTTCAAAGGCTGAACTTTGCGTTATTCGCAGCTCATTCGCGCCGTTTCGCAGACTCGAGACTGAGAAAAACGCGCGAACAGAATGAAGCCCATGTCTTGGCATCCGTTCAGCCGTTTGGTGCACCGTCTTTGCTGATTCCCAGGGCAACGAATGGTACTGTTTGTTTGGAGGGCTGACTGAACACGGTCGCACAACTGAGGAATTGACCTTGTACAGGATACACTGTAGCAGAATTCAGAGCACAAGGTATCTTCTCTTGCCGAATCTAAGGCGAGTAGAAAGAACAATATTGAGGGAAGGGAACGCGTCCTGGTACGCGAGGACGGCCAGTAAAATGCATAAGCCTTGTATACAACACCAAAGGCGGGCACAGGGTCCGCCTGAAAGACTCTCTCGTGGACGTCGAAGGTGCAGGTGCCACTGCAGGGTGCAGGGGTGATGAAGCACTCGGGATATGGTGCCACTGTATCCAAAGGATGGGTGAAGGAGTCATGAACTTGAAGCTTGAAGCAAGTTGAAGGCTGAGGCCTAGCGCTGAGGCTGAAGCGCGTCGTAGCTAGACCGCCAAGGCCCAAATGGCAGTGTGAACAGTGAAGCAATCGATTACTCAGTGAACTGAGGACTAACGTCGGCGACGTCAATTGTGCCCAGGCTCAAAAATCCGCAAGTTGAGTCGTTGGTGAGTCGTTTGAGTTTTGGGCAGCCGAGCGATTTTGATCCCCGCCACCTTCTTCCCACCATATTTCGTCGCTATCAACACAGAATCGATCCTGGGCTGATCAGATTCACCATGTCTACTGCATCCTCCCGTGCAGCTGACCGCGCCCGCATCGCAGAGATCGAGGCTCAGATATTGTCCCTCAGGGACTCCATTCAGGTTTTAGAGGCCGAGAAAATGTGCGCTCAGGAAAGACTCGATTCGTACACATACCCGGTGTTGACGCTGCCGAACGAAATCACATCCGAAATCTTCACCAAATTCATTCCGGCCTATCCTTTCCCTCCACCATTTGTGGGACCATTGTCGCCAACTATCCTCACGCATATTTGCCGAAAATGGAGGGAAATTGCCCTGGCGACGCCGGCGCTCTGGAGAGCGATATCACTCCCATATTCCGAAGACAAGGATTCCCTACATTGGAAACACAAGGATTCCCTACACTGTCTCCTCAAATCTTGGCTCAGCAGGTCCGGGTGTTTACCTCTTTCGTTGGAAGTGGAGGATATATGGGCCACTCTCGATGATAAAGACGTCGAGGCCCTTGTTCTGCACTGCGCGCGATGGGAATATGTGAGATTGGCAGTTGACGGAGATGTTGCACATACCATCCAAGGCCCAATGCCCCTGCTACGGCAAGTTGAAATCCGAGTCGACAGTTGTGGTGATGAGGCCATTCCGATGAGGTTTCGTGAGGCACCTCGGTTGCGTTCACTCACCTTTCCTGAATATTACAAACTCTCCGATGAAACTTTCCCCTGGGCACAATTGACGTCGCTGACGTTGGTAGGCTACTCTTTACACGATTGCGCAGCCGCTCTGCAACACACTCCCAACCTTATTCATTGCCATGTGGCACCCTGCGCGTCGGACGAGCTTGATGGGCCCATGCCTCAGGTTCGACTTGCGCTTCTGGAATCATTGGTTTTTACCGATTTTTTGGATACCTACGAGTCAATGGCGCAAGATCTCGAATGCTTAATCACCCCTTCTCTCCGCACCTTCGACATCCCCGAGATACTCCTTTTGCCAGACCCAGTGCATGCGCTTGGTGTATTTATTTCGTACACCGGGTGTCATTTACAAGGCTTATGCATCACCGGTCCTCTTCGTATATCCCAGGAGGTGTATCGCCAAGCATTTCCCGATATTCCCGAGCTTTCATTCGACAAATCCTTGTTAGATCACGACTCATATTCAGAGTGCGTTTCGAGTGTTCTTCATCCATTTGTTCATTCTTCTCACCTGGGTTTGATAGAAAATTGGATCAGAGAAGATATGTTGTGCTGTAATTTGGTTTCGGATGTCGCTGAATTTCTGGATTATGAATTCGGTCAGCCCTCCGAACTAGTTGTGATGCTCTTCTTCCCATGTTGGAGTCATCACCATTTCAAAGTTATAGACCGCGGGATAGATGTGTTGTTACCCTGTCCACCTCGCCGCCCTTGCCATGAGCAATGTGAATATTGAGCGTTTATTTCTGTTACGCGTCTCGATTATCCTTTTCACCCTGTGTTGTATTATTGGCTGCCCTTTACGTGTTCCCCAGGGTTTCTGCATCTTACTTCCAGGATCAAATGAAGGGCAAAGCTAATACTGGAAACGCAATAGCAAAGTTTCGACGTCGTCTGTGGAATCCAAAACTTCACAGTTGCCATTCTGATCGCCATAAATTCCCACTCCCCAGAAAGGTCGGTGAATTCTAACGAATAAACCGAAACAACAGATTTCTCAGACTTCAAGCGGACTGAGATTTTTGGTCCACAAGTGACGCGACGTGTATATCACGCGAACCGTGACTGCGCGTGTTTGTGACACATCGCTCTTTTCCCCATCATGCAGCAATACGGCAAAGAACGGGATGCAGAGCAGGATACGGCCGGTATGCCACTGTGCTCCACCCTTGACTTTTTCCTGATTCCATTCATTTCCAGAGCAGACAACAGATCCGGGTTTCATCACGTTTTTCGGAAAACTGCCAAAGAAATCTCCCGAGACTGGGACGCTGCGCCTCTTCTACCGCCCGACGGAGGACTATTACCAGTCATACGGCGCCGATGCTCTCTTTGTCGCTACTCATGTGTTCCACACCCAGTCGGTGATCAAGTACCTGGGTGCCGGCGGGCGCGCGGCGGGGCTACCGTGCGTCAGCCTGAAGGCCACGGTTGCACAGACATTGCTGCGCGACGCGCTGACCAGCAAGCAGCTCAGGGTGGAGATATGGGTGCCGGAAAGCGGACAGGGAAAGAAATGCACCAAGTTTCGGCTGGACAAAGAGGTGCGCGGAGAGGTCTCCGCACGGTGTTCGTTCTTAACTTCACATAGGCGTCGCCAGGGAACCTTCAAGCCGTCGAGGAGCTACTTTTTGGACGCGGAACGGACCTGCTTACGCCGCCCGTCGTAATGGCAATCAAAATCGTCTCTTCCGCTGCAACCAAAAGCAAAACGCTCGGTGTCGCGTTTGCGGATCCGACCGTGCGCGAGCTGGGTGTCGCTGAATTGTCGATAACGACCTCTTTTCAAACCTGGAGGTGTGTATTTCCTTTGTGTTTTCGTGCTCAGAGTCTGATCCGATTGTTTTCTAGTCGCTCATCATCCAACTTTCTGTGAAAGAAGCCATCATTCCCACCGGCACAGTCTCCGGAACCACCGACCGCGATGTCGATCTGAACAAGCTTAAGGCTGTCTTGGAGCGATGCGACGTCATGATCACGGAACGGAAGCCTAGTGCGAACGCCGCCTTTACTGGACGAGTTCACAAACTCACTCATTTTAACCTAGGTGAATTTTCAGCAAAAAACATCGCGGACGACATTCCCCGCCTCCTCTCCGCGAAGGCCACCCAAGCACTCGGCGCATCGTCCTCCGCTGACCCATCGGCGATTATTCGTATGCTCCTTTATTTTTTCCTCGACACAGTTTTGATTTCTAGTAGCGCAACTATCACTTCCAACGGCTCCTGCTGCCCTGGCCGCGCTCCTCGGCTACCTTAGCCTGCTCGCGGATCCTGCAAATCACAACGCCTACGGCCTCAGGACTCACGATTTGAACCAGTACATGAAACTCGACGCTAGCGCGCTCCGGGCGCTGAACCTGGTTGAAGCACATGGAAACGCTGTCCGTACATGCCACGCTATCTTCCTTCCGACTGCTGGCTGAATCTGGACAGGGATCAACGACACGAAACACCACTCTTCTCGGTTTGCTGAATAAATGCAAGACTGCACAGGGCACGCGCATGCTAAGTACATGGCTCAAACAGCCGCTAGTAAACCTGCACGAAATCCGTGAGTTTGAGAGTTAGTTTGGGAGCCCGGGAGCTTACCTCGCACAGACAAACGCCAAAATCTCGTCGAGACATTCTTCGAGGACTCCAACTCGCGTCGAACGCTGCAGGTTTGCTTCCTACGTGTTCGCCCGGTGATCCGTCGAGTTGATACATATTTTTTAAGGATGAGTACATGAAGATGATGCCCGACCTGCATCGTCTGAGCAAGCGCTTCCAGAAAGGCGTGGCGTCTTTGGAAGATGTGATCAGAGTGTATCAAGTAGTCCTCCTAGTGAGTTTTCTTTTAACCTCGACATTTCTGCAAGTAACACACTACATGTAGCTCCCGGGAATGATCCAGGCGCTCGAAAACGTACAAACAGAGAACGAAGAGTACTCCGCATTGATTGAAGAACTGTATCTGAGTGTCTTACGAGTGAGTTCAATCTTATTTCGCTCTGTCCCTCCCGCACGGGGGTTTATTTTTCCACGCAGGGATTGAACGAGAACCTGGAGAAGTACTCGGATATGGTGGAGCAGACCATTGATCTAGAGGAACTGGACAGACACAACTATGTCATCAAACCGGAGTACGACGACAACCTCGGTGCTTTAGCTGAGAAGCTCAGTGAGGTCTGTATTTTCTCTCTCGAGACTTCCATCACTCACGATGCTCTTGCTAGACTCGCGATGGACTTGACAAAGAGCACAAATCCGTTGGCCGCGATCTCGATCTCGGGTTGGACAAGAAACTCCATCTGGAGAATAACCAGACGTATGGTTACTGTTTCCGTGTAACGAAGAATGTGGGTCGCCCATCTGCCTATTTTTCAAATACTTCGTTTCGAAACATTTTGGCAACCTACAGGACGCCAAAAACGTCAAAAAGCCATACATCGAGCTAGGGATGCCAAAAGCCGGTCTTTACTTCACGACGAAAAAGCTGCAGTCGCTGGCAGAAGACCACAGGGATTACACAGAGAAATACGAAAAGGCGCAGCGCAACCTCGTGAAAGAGGTCGTCAACATCGCATGTATGAGTATTTATGAGTCGCTGGTATAACTCTGATCTTCAACTTCTTTGACAGCGACGTACACGCCAGTCCTCGAGTCGCTCGACAACGTCGTGGCGCATTTAGATGTCATTTTGAGGTGAGTGTTGTTTGTGGGCCTTGGTTTCCGACTGATCTCTTATAGTTTTGCCCATGTCTCCATGAACGCGCCAGAACCTTACGTAAAGCCCAAGGTTACGCAGCGAGGTCGGTAGCGGAGATTTTCAGTCTCGACTTTACTACATGTTTCACCTTATAGGGACTGGCGATCTGATTCTCAGAGATGCCAGACACCCGTGCCTGGAGGTGCAGGATGATGTGAGCTTTATCCCGAACGACGTCGAGATGGTCAAAGGTACGCATTCATCTCCATCTTGCCTATTTCGTTGCCATTCAACGACCTGAACAGATAAAAGTGAATTCCAGATAATCAGTACGGCAGTTTCTCCATCCAATGTAAATTTTAAACGATGTATTCAGCTGGGCCAAACATGGGCGGGAAATCCACCTATATTCGTCAAGTTCGTAGACTGGTTTTTACTCCCAGTTGTTGGCTGACACACTCTCCAGGTTGGCGTTATTGCATTGATGGCTCAGACAGGTTGCTTCGTACCCTGCTCCGAGGCGCGCCTACCGGTGTTTGATTCGGTTCTATGTCGAGTTGGGGCGGGCGATAGTCAGCTCAAAGGCGTCTCGACCTTCATGGCGGAGATGCTGGAGACCGCCACAATTTTACGCGTCAGTTCGGAGCTGAGGCATTCTACTTGGAGGCTGATCGTTCTCCTAGTCTGCCACAAAAGACTCGTTGATCATCATTGATGAACTTGGACGAGGTATGCCCAACTTTTTCTCTGAGATAAACCTAAGCGACAGTGCAGGCACGTCGACCTACGACGGGTTTGGGCTAGCATGGGCTATTTCGGAGTAGTGTTCTTTCCCCTCCCCCTTCTCGTTACCTCGCTGATCTAGGCTAGGCACATCGCATCCGAAATCCACGCGTTCTGCCTGTTTGCTACGCACTTTCACGAATTGACAGCGTTGGATCAACAACTGTCGCATGTTAAAAATCTACACGTCGTCGCTCACGTCGAAGATCGGCAGGACGGGATAGAACAACAAATTACTCTGTTATACAAAGTGGAACC
Source organism: Mycena haematopus (assembly GCA_029281435.1). NCBI lineage: Eukaryota > Fungi > Basidiomycota > Agaricomycetes > Agaricales > Mycenaceae > Mycena > Mycena haematopus. Next base: position 44,779 of record JARJCV010000226.1, read on the forward strand.
CGGTGTGTTCTTGTCCAAATTTCCAAGCGCTCACCATCGGCTGATATGCATACAGGAATATCCGATCAAAGCTTTGGTATCCATGTTGCGCAACTAGCTAACTTTCCGGAGAATGTCGTAAAAGTGAGCTTGATGCGCCGCTCAGATGTCCACATCGTAACCTTGTTTCTTTATTTAGCTTGCGCGAAAAAAAGCCGACGAGTTAGAGGACTTTGGTGCAGGTTAGTCACATACATGCTCGCGACCATCACTCAACCCTCTACGCAGAAAAGCGCATCGAATCCGAGTTCCCGCTAGAACTCACAGACGAAGGGATCAAACTTGTGGATGAGCTGCTCTCGACGTGGGCGAATCCTCCACAGGACGGCGAGGATGTTGTAATGACGGACGATTCTCCTCAAGCACAATTAGAACATTTGAAACGGTGTGTCGCGGAATTTCAACCTCGGATTGAAGCCAATCCGTGGCTGGTGTCTGTGCTGGGCTCGTTGTCGTGAAAGAGGGGGAGGGGGAGGGCCGTGATGATACTCCGAGAGCAGAAAAGTTACCTAATGTGTATATATACTCATGCTTTAGTTTCTCTAACTTCCAGCAAGCTCGCTCTCGGAACACTGGCCAAGTATCCGAGTATCTTGTCGTAAATTTATAAATCAAACAGACAATGCCTGAGAGTCAGGCCATAGCCAAGGAAAAGCGGTGCGAAATTGAGAAGACTTTGCCGTCGATACCGGTGGAATGTACCTCGAGTAACGAACTTCAACCATCTTCCTCGTGATCTGATACTGATTCAACCGTGGGAATAACACGTAATTCTGGGTTGAACTCACGTTGAACTTGAACAGTCGTCTCAGACCCTCATTCATTGTGCCCTCGTCTTCGGCACAAACTTGAACCGCTGCCTACAGACAGGTGCACGGCCCGTTCCGGCAAGCTTTTCGCCCATTTCGTTTAATGATGTCCCGGGCGTGCAATAAAATGAACCGAGTTAATAGGAGGTCGTGAATGGAGTGGAATAGAGCACAGGAGACGGGCTCGTCTCTGGGAAATAACGAGATTGTATTCTGGATACTATGCACTCAATGCGAGCGACGTGACCCGCTCACGCTAATAGCCCTGAGTAAACAGACAGACTGGAGGGAAGGCATAGCCCCGCATTTTGGTAAAGAAACACCCACGACAGGGGGCCACCCTCAAGCTGGCAGTGGAGGAGAACATAGCGGTCCGTAAAGAAGGCAGCCTGTAAAATATTAATGGTCAAGGAAACGAAAACAGTGCCGCACGGATTCGGACACTCCATATGCGTGAGGACCTCCAGAAAGACTCGTCAACAAATGTGTTGAACCTCGGATGCAAGCTGAGAGCAGTTTTCGAGGGAAAAGGGAGCAAAAGGGCCTCGATGTGTTAGAGATCGCAGCAGGAACGAAGAGATAATTTCACCCTAATTGCAAAGCGCCTTCCATTGTATCGGTGGGCAGTCCTTGCCTCGTCCAACGAAGTCAACGCCGCCGTGTGCGAGAGCGTGTTTTTGAAAAGGGTGGGCCCGGCGACCGAGCAGTGGCTAGCACTGGCTGCTGTAAGCAAAAGACTGCGCCCCACACGTCCCTCAGCACGGCACTGGTTTCATCCAGACACGGTGTACCGAGCCACCATCAAGCAACCCAAGATTGAAATGTTAAACAGCAGGAACCGTCTCAGCCACAACATTATTCTTCCACAGCTGTACTTTCGCCTCTGCGGCCGCATCGCGCGCACCGTGGCCATCACTTGTGACTTCGCCCCGTCGTCGTCGCTGTCATCCCCCCCATCCCCGCAAAACTTCAAGTTCTCCACCGACATCCGACATCTCCGTACGTGGACGCGTCGTCGCCCAAGCGATGTCCTACGCCTACTACATCCTCGTGAATGGACTCGAGGGAGGGTGGAATAGTTCTCCCTCCGTGAGGAGTGCGGATGGGGACGGGGCCGCAGCCCGAAGCGTACGGTGATACGCACGCACCCGGCCGGCAGCCTAAGATAGGAAGGAGAAGAAGCGGAACTGTGTCCAGCGTGGATTCTTTGGGGCGGTGCCTGTAGCCCGCACCCTGACCCTCCTCCGTAAGAATATCATGGCCTTTCCGTGATAATACCATGGCCCTCCGTAATGATACCATGCCCTCCGTGATAATACCATGCCAGCCACCTCTCGTCTGGGTCTGGGTCTGGGGAGGTGACGACGCACGGCGCACGGTGCACGCTGAACGCGTAGACTTAGTTCGTGACGCCGGGCAGGCGCAGGCGCGCATTGCGGTGTTGGACAGGATCGCTTGGCGGGCGGTGTTGTTGTTACTGCTATTTGCGGAACTTAGGGCGCAGCCCGTTTTTTTCCGTTTTGGGACACTTTTTGATAGTTTTCTCCTTTTCCCCTGTATCTCTGTGAGTTCTTGTCCGTTTGACATAAAACCAAGTGCAGTCGAATTGGATTGTGTTACGCCAGTGCATAGGCACCTTCAATACATTTGCGCCATCCTCAGTACGCCTGTAATGCCCAAATAGGCAATTTTCGGCTAAAATCCCTCCATAGAAAGAATGGACCCTCCGGAGCATGTAGAGCTTTACCGAAGTACTTGGAGGACTGTATGATAGTGCACTGTGAACTTTGATTTGGGATAATTAGCCACAAAACCGCAAAATAAGCAAAATGGCCCTGCATCAGATCACGAATTTACACCAGATTGCGATCCCTCCTGCAAGGGGAAGGAACCTCTTGAAGCTCCAGATTTTTTCTCACAGCTTCTTTAGTGTACACATAAGTGTGTAGCGATGCTTTTTAGGCATGAAATCCCTGGGGACTCGTGGAACGAGCCACATCAAAAGAGGTATTTTACATTGATCGTATATATGACACTGGCATGTAGCCTTGTTTCCGACTACCTTCTGTCATATTGAAAATCAAACATGACAGTGCAATTCCATTGACATCAAAGACGGTGTCTGAAAAAATCTGGACCTCTATGATGCCCTTGCTCTTTGTAGAAGGGATCGCAATCTGGTGTAAATTCGTGATCTGATGCAGGGCCATTTTGCTTATTTTGCGGTTTTGTGGCTAATTATCCCAAATCAAAGTTCACAGTGCACTATCATACAGTCCTCCAAGTACTTCGGTAAAGCTCTACATGCTCCGGAGGGTCCATTCTTTCTATGGAGGGATTTTAGCCGAAAATTGCCTATTTGGGCATTACAGGCGTACTGAGGATGGCGCAAATGTATTGAAGGTGCCTATGCACTGGCGTAACACAATCCAATTCGACTGCACTTGGTTTTATGTCAAACGGACAAGAACTCACAGAGATACAGGGGAAAAGGAGAAAACTATCAAAAAGTGTCCCAAAACGGAAAAAAACGGGCTGCGCCCTAAGTTCCGCAAATAGCAGTAATATTATTGCCGGTGTTATTCAAGTTGGAACTTGGGTCCGCCCTCGTGCTCGTGCGCGTACTCGACGAACGAGAGGATGTATTCCTCGTGCAGGTCGGGGTGCCGCCGGCGCAGGAGCTGCAGAGGGGGGGGATGATGACAGTGCCGACGGATGTGTCGACGGGGGGCGGTCCGTGGGGCACGTACGTGACGGGTTGACTCGGGTTTGCACGCTGCACAGTTCTTCAAGTTCACGGCGACCTGGGGGAGAAGGGACCCACACATAGACACTATTGGGCAAGGCGTTTCGAACGCAATCGTCGACTGTGCGCCGAGTCGCTCCGTTCGCGCCGTCTTCAAAGCTCAAGCGGTTGTATGTACAAATAACAATGTATGTACAAATAACACAGGTCACAGGTGTTTCGAAGTTCGAAGTTCGAAGTTCACCCCATCCTCCGAGTCCGGGACGATTCCGACGAAGCCCTCGTCCTCAGCTTGTCCTGGGAGATAAGGACGTCGAACTCGCGAGGTGTAGCGGGGTGGAGGAGTTGGAGGGCGGCGGCGTCGATGAGGTGGGGAGTGTGAGTGGTTTGAGGAGGAGGAGGACGTCATGGGAGTTGGGTGTTGGATGAGGATGAGGGGATGTGCGCGGTGGTGTAGAGTGCGGTCCAGCTGCAGTGTTCGGTGGAAGAATTGTGGCAGAATGACAGCATAGGGGAGGGATAAGTAGCTTTGGTCGTGCTTGGTTGGCAGGCCTGCGGGCACTCAGCACAACGGCGGGTTCCCGAAATTTATTCCTCTTCGCCGACTTGATTTTGGAGAAGTCTGAACTGGCAATCCGAATCGTCGGTGTGAAATCATGGTTACTGTTGGAATGGCAATCGAAACATCCGCGCTGCTGAACAGCTGTACGAGCGAAACCTTGAAGCTTGAAGCTTGAAGCCCAGGCTTCAATTTGATCTAGTAAGATAGTAGCAGGAGTGACTTTGTCGAATATCGAACGCACGAAATACGGATAGATGGACCCACCGACGCCCATATGGATGGGTGTCGGATCAGAGTGACGTTATGGCCTGCATGCGGTCACGTGTGTGTTGACCTTGCCCTTTCCCGCCATGAACGAGAACGCAGAACCACCTCGACAGAAACAGAATGAAATCGACCCAGCCAGAATGCAGCTCATCAGCCCGCCGCCTGAAGAAGAACTCCAGCGCGCACACGTCTTTGGCTTTGCCAGGGTCAGTCGGTGGCATTACACCTTGTATTCGCTAATGTGTCTCTAGTCCAACACTGGAACAGCGCAGACGAAGCGCAAGCGCGCGGGGTAGGTGGTTCGCCGTCCAAGAGCACATCCGAACCAGTCGAAGCGACGCCGAACCCAAAGCCGCGCAAGACACACCGCCGCCGCACCAGCACCCTCCAGTCCGACTCGCCCACCCGCACCTTGTTCTCCACCGCGAACCTCGTCGTCCCCACCCGCCGCCGCAGCCCCACGCCCTACGAGCCGCCGCAGGACATATTCACGCCCCCGCGCGAGGTCCTCATGGCGCCCCTCGCACCCCCCGCCTCCATGCGCAAAGCCAAGCCGAAGCCCAAGGACCGCACCGCGACCCCAGTGCAGATCCGCACGACTACGCCCCTGCGCGTGGTGGTACACAGCGTCAAGAAGGAGCCCCCGCCGTCCATCGACCGCACCCGCCCCATGACGCCGCCCAGCCCCACCGACGACCCGCTCCTGCTCCTCCCCTCGTCGAGCCCCATTAAGCGCAACCGCGCCGTGCCCACCTATAGCTACGACGAGTCGTCCGATGCGGCGTATCCGGCGATCGACTGGACCGCGGGCTTGCCCCAGCATGTGCTTGGTGCGTCTCTTTTACTTGAATGAATGAAATGAAATCCTAATCCTAATCCTAACTTTATCATATGCAGACGCCCCCGACGCGGGGCTAAGCTCCGACTCAATGGACCTCGACGAGCCCGCCTCGTTCGACGGGCCGCTCCCTGCGTCGTTTGCGCTTTCCACTGCTGTTCCTGCTATTTCTGGGACTCCTACCGCTGCTTACGAGAACCTCAACACCGGATGGGACTCCGACTCCACCGACGAAGACGAGGGCGCCCTCCCCACCACCGCTCTCGCACTTGGGCCCACTCTGTCTTTGAATTCTCTCCCTGGCGCCACGCCGACACGCACACGTGCGCCGCTCGCTGCTGCAACTCGTATCTCGACGCGCATCCGTTCTGCTACCCCAACTACCGCTCCCACCCACACTCCTCAAATCGCAGCACCAATTGCCCCCCTACACCTACAGCAGCACCTCATACCCCGTTGCAAGTCGCCGACTTCCTGCGCCCGACGAAGCCCGACCCGCCGACGCCGCGCACGCGCGCGCGCGCGGAGGAGTGGGGCGTGTGGGGGAGTCCGTGGCCTGGCAGGTGGGTTTTCTTCTTTCTTCGCACTGGATTTTTTGTTTCGTGTTGTGTTGTGTTGGGGCTCTTTTTTTTTTTTTTTGGGGGGGGGAGCGTTATCTGTCGCGTCCCTGCGGTTTCTGTTTTCTCTCCCCCGTGCCGAGCACACGCTGACCTGCCCACAGAGGCCCGTACGAAGGCGAGGGCAGCTTCCGGATGGACGGGCGGAGTTTGCGGGTGGGGGCGTCCCGTCCTCAGGATGCGGCGTCCCTCCCTCAAGCTGGCACCAACGACGGGGCGCAGCAAGACCACCCCCGCCGAGGGGAAGACGAAGACCGCCCCCAGCCAGAGGAAGACCACCCAGCGGAAGACCACCCCGAGGACGAAGACCGCCCCGATGAAGACGAAGACGAAGACTCGGCGGACGAAGGCGTGTCCTTCCTGCGCGCGCTGAGGGAGGAGGATGCGCGGATGCGTGCTTCGCGGGAACGCACGCGATCCCCAAGGCGTTCTGTGTCCCGTCTGTTGTCGCCGTCGCCGCGCCGGCAGTCCGAGCACGGAGGTGATGAGGAGCAAGACGAGGATGAGGACGCAGAGGAAGAAGCAGAAGTACGGGCCATGAGCGTCGATCTGGAGCCCGCCAAGGATGAGGAGATGCTTTCCACCGCTTCCTTGGCCCGCACCCAGTCAGGGCCGTTTGCGTTTACAACAGCACCGGTATCAGGACCCCCCGCGACTCCACCACGAGCCACGCCCCCCGGTCCCGTACGATTCGCCGTTGGGGGTTCAGCGCCAGTATGCCCTCCACAGACGCCGCCTGCGCGCCGGGCGCCGCAGGTGCCGGTGCGCTCGGAGCGCGTGGTGGGGAGCGTTGTTGAACGAGGGAGTGCGCAGGGGCCAGCGGCGGCGTTTTTGTTTTCTGCGGCGTCGGCGTCTGTCGGGGATGGGCGGGGCGGTAGGGACTCTGGCGGGGGAGGTGAAAGGGAAAGGGGGAGAAGGGGAGGTGAAAGGGCGAGAAGGGACGGGGACGGGGGCGAAGACGTGCGCATGCCGCATCACTCTGAGCAAGACCACTCTGAGCACGACGACGAGCAAGATCAAGATCGAATCGTACCCGACGAAGACGCCGACGAAGATAGTCCTGAGGCGCGCCGAACGACGCCCCCCGTCCTCTTCGCGCTGGGGACGCACGTCGCGGTGCCGGCCACGCCTACGCGGCGGGTGTCGGTGGTGCGCAGGGAGAGTTTTGCGAGGGTGGATCCGGATGTGGAGTTGCTGCAAGTCGATGACCTTGTCGGTGATGAAGTGCATGTCAGAAATATCGACGGAGAAGGAGGAGATGTAGAGGGAGATGTAGCAGAGGGAGACGTAGAAGGAGAGGTAGAGGGCGGAGTGGATGCGGACGGCGACGACACGAGCGACGGCGAAGACTCCGAAGCGGCGCTGCTGGGGCTGGTGAAGATTACGAGCGCGGACCCGAGGGCGGCGGCGAGGGCTGCGGCGATTTTGAAGCAGGTGGGTGGTCCTCGTCTTGTTTTTTTCTCTTCTTTCAAGTCGCGCCTTTCTCTTCTTTCAAGCCGCGATTATCTTCTTCCATTCGTCCTCGTCTTTTCTTTCAAGTCGCGATTCTCTTCTTCTTTCAAGTCGCGAGTTATTGTTGCTGTCGCTAACGCGTCTTTCCGCAGCACGACTACGACTGTTTCACGCGCTTGCGGGCCGGCATCAATGGCAAAGGGAAGGGGCGGCGCCATTCGTATGCGGGCGTTAGCAACTCGTATGCGGGGGTTAGCAAGCCGAGTCCGTCGGGGAGGAAGAGCCAGACCCCGGGGAGGATGCGGGATATTGAGGAGTTGAGGGGGGCGTATTCTGCCGAGTCGAAGTCGAGGTCGAGGTCGAGGCATGCGGAACGGGGGGAACGGGAGGAGATGAGAGAGAAGAACCAGGAGGAGACGAAAGAGAAGAACCGCCCCCGCGCGTCCACACCGACCCCCGCCCGCCCCCGCGCATCGACACCGACCCCCGCGCGCGTCGTCGGCGACCGGGTGTATTTCCCTGGGAGCCCGGCGCCGGTGACGACGGAGGAGCTGTTGGCGGAGGCGGAGAGGGAGGTGGTGGCTTCGACTCTGGGGCGGAGGGATGGGCAGTCGACTTCGGCGCGGAAGGATGGGCAGTCTACCTCAGCGTCGGTTTCGGCTTCGCCCTCGGCGCGTCAGCGGCAGGCTATGGATAAGGAGACGGACAAGATGCGTCGGACGTCTGCGCGCGGGGTGCCGTTGCCGGAGTCGGATGACGAGGACGCCGCCGCGCAAGGGGAAGACGATAGCGGGAATGACAGGGGGAAGGAGGCGGAGGGGAAGGGGCGGGAGTGGACGAAAGCAGAGTGGAAGATGCTCGACGCGTGTTTCACGGATGAGCGGATTGCGGTTGCGGCCAAGTTGGGGATGGTGCTCAACCTGTCGCCTTCGCCGAGGCTCGTTCCTGGTCATGTCAATAGCGCGAATGGTGCGGGCGGAACAGGAACGACCGCGGTGGTGATGGCCTCTGCGGATGCGGTGGATTTGGGAGCGGTTGTGGGCCGGTTCGTCAAGCTCATGGGCGGGGAGCGGGTCGTGCAGGGGCGGGGGGCGTCATGGGAACTGTGAGTCTTCCCTTCTTTTTATTTCCGCGCTGACGCATATCTTGGGGACTACAGGGACCGCCTAACACAATACGCACGCGCCCTGCAGAATAAGCAGCGCGCGGGACACGTCGCGCCGCCCACGCCGTCCGTTGCCAAGAACACGAACGCGAACGACGATGGTGGCGGTAGCAGTAGCGTATTCACGAGCGAGCGCCGCCGCGCGTCGGTGGTGGTGCCGGACTTTACGCCGCTGGGCAGGCGCGCGATGCCTGCGCGGTTCAGTGGGGGTGGGCGGACGATGCCTGCGCTTGCGCTTGATAGTGACGGCAGCCCGTCTCCCCACGGCAATACCGAAAGTGCGAGTCGTGCTGTTCTCAGTCGCGCACGGCTGCCGCCGCCGGTGAGCGCCGGGGCGCCGTTCAGCAATCTGCCGCCGACGCCGGAGCCTGCGAGGCGGCGAAGGGTGCCGGGGTCGTTGTTGGCGCCGCGCTATTCGCATTTGTTGGAGGAGGCGGTGACGGTTAGTAAGGGGAGGGTGCCTGAGGAGGAGAAGGAGGCTGCAGGGAATGGAGACGAGGACGAGGAGGCTGCGGGGAATGGGGATGAGGACGTGAGTTTCACGGACGGCGAGGAACAGGAGCGGGATACACAAGAAGAGCAAGACTCCAGCTTCGATTCGTCCGTGGACGGTGAAGACGCAGATATGGCGCCGGCGACACCGTTGCGGGAACGCGAGGCACGTCTGCAGCACACCGCACCTCAGCCGCCCGCCACTATCGGCAACCGCGTCAAGGGCTTCATCTCCTCGTACCTCCCCATGCTATCCAAGACCGCTCCGCCCCCGACACGCCGACCCCCTCTCCACGCAGGCCCGCGTCTCCCCCTCCCGCCCCTCGAGCTCCTCGAGAAACCCCGCGGGCCGGTGACGACGCCCGTGCGCCCGCCCCTCCCGAAAACGCGTGCGCCAAAGGAGCTAGTGAACCTGAACCCTGCGCCACCGCCCAAGCCCAAGAGCTTCCTCCCGCGGCGCGCACCGCCGCCGAAGCGTCTCGTGGAGCTGCAGCACATTGAGCCGCCCGTGGAGGAACCGCGGGTGGTGCCGTTTACGCGCCCGCGGACGGCCAGTGGGGGGAGCGTGAAGGACTTGGTGAAGAATTTCGAGTCGAAGACGCAGAGTGCGACGAGTGCGGGTGCGCAGGTGAAGCGGGTCAGGAGTGTGGGTGAGTTTGGCGGTGTGGGTGGGGGTAATAATAAAAGATTTGGGACGGCGGGGGGCGCTGCGCGCCCGATGTGGCGGCCGTGACCGGATTGTATGTTAAGTATCTGTATCTATGCGTATGATTTATAGACCCTATGTGTATACCTTTTTTTCGCAATATTACTATGGCTCGAGGTCAATTTCCAGGAGGCTAAATCGTTTTGGTCTTGTTTTGGTGCACAACTTACATAATGAAAATTCCCTAATACAGACGAGAGCGGTTGTTTATTTGCGCGTGATGGGCGTGACTCTTCGAACCTTCCTCAGCTGACCATCACCACGCCAGAGAGCAGGGTTCGCGAAACGGAATATTCTGCACGCACCCTCATCACAAGGTTAAAGCAAAATGCTACCATTGGTTGAGGGTCCTGGGGCCTTCTCTCTGCACTTCCGTAGCGGACCGGGGTCAAATATAAGAGAAAAACACCATTGAACTCAAGTCCGTCCTACTTGAGGTACATTCTTCAAAATGCTCCTTGCCGCGTCGTGGATTTTGCCCTCTTTTGCGCTTGCTGTTCGAGCTGTCACGGTCAGCGTGAGCGCAACTGCGAGCCATCCTATTCCAACAACCCTATGTCGGTATTATCAGCCCTCACGTCGCCCTGTATTAATAGATACCCAGGGGGTCAAATGTTCGAGGACATCAGCGTAAGCACTCTATTATTTCGTTGCGCAGTTCGAACTGCGACTCATTTGGTTTCTGACAGCATGTACATGATATCTTCCTTGCAATTTCGTTCGATCATAGATCCCACAGAGCGGAGATGGAGGTTTATACGCGGAATGTTGTTACTCGAGCTCAGAAAAAATGTGCAAGTTCTGATACATGTTTTCACAGTGCTCCAGAATCGCGCATTCCAACAGGTTACGCCGAGCAAGTGCAGTCCCTCCTTGAATACAGTCTTTATTGACGCCTACTTAAATAGACACCACTGCAGCTTTGAATGCTTGGCACTCCATCAATGGAGCCGCTCTCAGCGTCGTGGCCGATACGGTCCCGGTATCCTCTGCTCTCCCGAATTCGTTGCAGGTGACAATTCCAGCTGGGACGACTGGGCCAGTGGGTGTTGGCAACGAGGGTTACTTTGGCATGCTATGTGTTATTTTATTCTCGCAATACTGGACTCACCCTAGACGTATAGGTATAAAAGCAACCGCGGGTTCAACCTATACGGCTTCGTTCCATTACAGGTTTCCTACTGCGTCAGCATTCAAAGGTCACGTTACAGTTGGCCTTCAGACATCAACTGGGCATTCGCTTGTCTCCACCTCTGTTCCAATCAATGCCGCAAGCACAGCATGGGCACAAGTCAATGTCACCCTCCGGCCAAAAGTCTCCGTGTCCTCTGTCGCAAATAATTTCACTGTAACTTTAGACGGCACTGCGGTATCAGGACAAACTGTTCACTTTGCGCTATTTTCTTTGTTCCCTCCAACTTTCAAAAACAGACCGAATGGAATGCGGGTCGACATTGCAACGGTGCAGAAGGATTGTTTTACTTACGATATATATATTCTTGACCTGAATTCACAGACATTGGCCGAGATGGGTCCCTCGTTCTTCCGTGAGTCATGGATGGCGCTCGTCGAATTCCCTCGTTGAACGGCATATAGGTTTGCCTGGTACGCGAAAATACTCAGGTTACCTGTCAAATTAATCAAGAGCCGTAGGCGGAAACAATCTCGTGAGTGCGGATTGTATTCTTCTGTTAAGACGGCTGGTTCAACTTCATTTCAGGAGGTTGGTTCATCATATCTCTACCTGCCCATCATTGTGACATAAGTACTTGAAAAGGGACAAACAGTTGCGCAACGATGGCAATGGAATGCAACGGTTTGTGTATCCCTTTATTATTCGATAAGCTCTAATAGTCATCTTCTCCAGGTTGGACCGCTTTTGAGTCGCCCAGGTGCCGAAGAAATAATTCCTTCCGCTTAACGACCATGAGAGAGCTTATGCTTTTGGCACAGGTCGAGTCGGGGATTGGGGATATGTCAATACTGAGTGAGTGGGTTGCCTTAAGCCCGATCAGACGCAAACTTTGGATGATCGACGAAACACATGACAGCGGATTGGGTCTGATGGAATACCTCAACTGGTGCGAGGATGTTGGGATGGAAGCTATTATGGCTGTCTGGTCAGGCTTCGCGCTTGGCGGGACAAGCGTCGCAGAAGCTTCTCTGGGGCCGTATATTCAACAGGCAATTGACCAGGTGAGCTCGACAGCCAGCCCAATTTTTTTAAATAGTATTCAATGTATCCTTTCCAGATAAATTTTGTGATTGGAGATCCAACTAAAAGCTCGCCAGGAATGTCCTCATTTTTGCCGGCATTGGATTACGCTCCTAATGTTGGATACAATAGCCGCTTTGCGAGCATCTTTAGGCCATCCCGCTCCGTTCCCACTCACATATGTCGAGGTTGGAAACGAGGTAAGCCGCTTCAAAATAACAATGATATCTCAATGAAAGTCCACCTGAGGATTTCTTCGCTTCGTCGACATACACGTACCGATGGCACGATTTTGTGACTGCCCTTCAAGCAGAATTCCCCAATTTGCGTAGGTTTCCATATTATCGGGACCGTGTCACGGATGTTGAGGTCGCCTAGATTTCATCGCAACCTCCGACACATTCAGCCCAATTTTATCGCCAAGTATATATCATTTCCCGATTCCAGGGGCCGACTGAGCATTTTGAATTTCTCAGATCCGCTCCAATACGACGTCCATGTGTACCAAACACCCAGTACGTTTTTCAGCTGCTTGGCATTTTTTGACACTGATTTTCTTTAGCTTGGTTCGCCCAGAACTCATTTTTCTATGATGGATTCGAAGTAAGCGGTTCTCGGTTAACGTTGAAAACTACTAATCAATTTCAGCGCAATGCAACAACATACTTCGAGGTATTTTGTCATGGTAATGTCTTCCCTCTAGTCATTTTGAACCAAGCACTGCAGGGAGAATACGCCGCCATTTCTACAAACTCTAGCGATATTTTCGGCACGCCTGCGGACGGCAGACTTACATTCCCAACAATGCAGAGTGAGCCGATCACCGCGAAGCTTGCAATATTCGTTGATGAGGTCTATACCAGGCTCTACAGGCGAAGCAGCGTTCATGACCGGCTTGGAGAGGAACTCTGATATTGGTATGATGACTTTTCAATATTGATTCGTATTTATTGAGCAAGAAAACAGTGTTTAGCGCTTCATATGCCCCTTTATTAAACGTAAGGTCTATGCTAAATACACGCCCGTGGAATGGCTGAGCTCCTACCAGCATGTCGCGAATTCCCAATGGGTAAGCCAGTTTGTTTATGCTTTTATTCAACATGAAACATTTATGGCAGACGCCAAATCTTGTCAGCTTTGAGTATGTAGATGCTACTGCGCCGGTTGTAACTGAATTCGAGCCCACTATAGCGCTGGAGGTGTCTATCCGTCCACCAGTTACTATGTTCAGAAGGTATTCAAGTTTTGAACTCAAGGATTCGTCATAATTCGCCTTCATTTCTATAGCTTTTCAGTCTCAACAGAGGTGACGAGTACCTTCCAAGCACGCTGCCCAGTCCAACCGGCACACTCTTTTGGAGTGTTGTCCGCAAGACCTCAACTCGGGAAATCATCATCAAGGCACGCGCTTTCCGTGGGACGAGATTAATATTCTGACCATTTGCTCACGGCATTGCCAGATCTCCAACACTGTCGGTACCGCTGCCCCACTGACGTTTGTTCTTCCATTCGATACTGTCGCAAGGACTGGCAAAGCTCAGGTTAAATTGTTTCCAATCACACCTGTTTTTGAGGCCTGAATGTTTCAACAGGTCCTTGTCGGTGCGGGTACTGCAAGCAACACGCCCACCACACCGAACCTCGTCATTCCAAAGAATAGCACTATCACTACCGGCAAGACATTCTCGTACACTGCCCCCGCGTTCAGCGTCAGCGTTTTAACCCTCGTTGCGCACTAAACGTTGTCTGTTAGTCGTCCAAAATATTTCATGTAGTATCTGTGTAGTTCGATTTATTAGTTACTTGGCCATTCGTTCAGCGATTGCGGCCGCCACGCCGTCAAAGGCTTGGTCCAAAGTGCGCAGGTAGTCTTCCGAGTTTTGGTCTTGCATATTTCCCGCGGGTACGTCCAGCAAAAACGAGGGTGCATACATAGCGAAGTAAGGATGGTCGGGGATCTGTGTGTCAAGGGACAGCGGATTGCCGAGCTACTCCATATTCGGCTCAATGCACATTGAAGAGCAAGTAAAACCCACCGCTACAGAAGTGAGATAAGCCCATGCACGGGCGGCGTTGGGCGAATCATATCCACCTAAGCAGCACAAAGATATTCGATGAGATGATTACAAAGAACTGCCAAAACGAACCACCACCGAGAAGCACCTTCTTGCCGCGCCACTCGTTCACAACCCGCCCAATACACCAGCCTAGAGAACCCTCATCCGGCCCAAGAGACCAATTGAAAATTGCACAAGGATCGCCTGCGAGGCCGTCTACTCCGCATTGGACCACAACATAGTCCGGGTCGAACGCGGCATGAACACGCTCGACGCATTGCCATACGCGCGCGAAGGTACGGTTAGAGGCGCCGGGTCGAAGCGGCGCCGACAAAGTGAATGGGTCAGTTTCCGCGGTGGGCTGGGCTGCAAGAGGAGACACTGGGAAGAAACCGGGGGCAGCGTGGTGAATGCTGAGAGTCTACAGGCAGTACAGACGTCAGCTAGTTATTGTATTGGATTTATTATGCCACGACTCACCAATAAATGTGGAGAACTGGTCGAGGTCTGGTGAAAGGCGTGCGAGACACCATCGGAGAAATGAAGATCGAGATCGAGATACATTGTGCGCATTTTTCTGGTCGGGCCTGCGGAAGGGCTAGGCTGGGTGAGGCGACGGAGAGCCATAAGCGCGAGAGTGCAATCTGCAACATAGCAAAACCCTGCTGCCTGCGACTTCTGAGCATGGTGTCGTCCCCCGTCCCAGCAAATCGCCAGGTCACAGCGCGGTTGCCGCAACATTTTTACGGCTGTGAGGGATGCGCCACCAACAAGGCGAACATAATCTGACATGCCTTCGAAAGGTGGGCAGTCCTGGTTTGACAATACGCTTAAATCAGAGGAGGGCAGATCTAGTTCAGCTCACATCCCTCAAACCAAACTCCGTTTTGGTCGCATCGGTTCCGTTCGCCACGGTTTCAGGGTCAAGAATAAAGTCCAGATATTCTTTTGTGTGATAGCTATTGAGTTCGGCGAATCCTGCGGTCTGTGGCGGAACAAGAGCGATGGTTCGCATTGAAGAAAATTCTCGAGAATAAAGCCCAAGGGCCCGAGCGAGAGTATGGACTACAGTGGATCGATTTTCATTTGAAGGAAGGAGGGATGATATCTGTAGGACGCGAGCCTTGGTGTGAGTTCGGTTTACGAGGTATATTAGATCAACGACCTTCATTAATTCAAGGGATGCGACATAAGCGACTATGGGCTGCGTGTCAGATTCAGCATTGGTGGTGGACATAACGTCGTCAAGGATATGTAGATGAAAGAGAAATGCAGCGTGACATTAGGCGCTCGGTGACAAACGATCACGCCGATGTGACTTGTGGTGTTTTTTTTTGGCTTGGGAAAAGGAAAATCTTCGATTCTCTAACTGTAACTTGGAAGCAAAGGTTAAGTGCTCCGTTCTGCTAACCAAAAGCCATCTTTCCAGTCGTCCAGAAGCAGAGAAACGACATATACGATACATGAAGAATACAGTGATACAGTGAAAGAGTGCTTGGTCAAACCCCATGCCGACTGCGACGCGACTTGAGTGTCGCCGATTTGTCCACGGAGTTCTTGAGCGTGGTTATCTGGGCCACGATCTCGCCTGCAAATCGATTCGTCAAGACATGCAGGAATGCAGCGTAAAATACGAGAACAAGCACCCACCAGCAAGCTTCGCACTCTCTGCTTCGTAGTCGTACCGCTTCTTCCCCCGGCGCCGCGTCCAATCACGAGCTTGAAGATCGCGGAGCTCTTGGTCGACTGCTGGCAGTCCGCTATACTTCGAATATGGTACGACACATGCTTCCCGCTGTCGAAGACGGCTTTCGTCGCCTTATTCGCCGTCGGCAGGATCTGCGCCGAGAACATCAGCGGAGGCAAAGAAACAAAAGGGAGGAGGGTACGTGGATATAGAGACCGTCGAACGCGAGTGTGCGTTCCTGCTTCGCGACGAGCATTGGCATCTTACGGTAGACTGTGTATTGCTTGTACACGTTGCTGTAGTCGATCGCAGACGAGTACTTGACCTCGGGCGTGTCCGACATGCGCTTCAGGATCGATGCTAGGAAATGTCTCAAATGAAAAGCGGCGCCAGCGAGCAGATAAAAGAAGCTCACCATTCGGGTCTGTCGTCTTGCCCGTTCCTCTGACGACATTGTCGTCGATCAGCGTGCGCCGAATGAGTACCAGCTCACGCTTGCCCTGCAGACTTGCGACGGTGCGATCGAGCGGGATCAGGATGCGCGTGTCGTCGTTGGCGAGCAAGAGAGCATAAGCTTCCGGGTGGTCAAGCTTCGTCTTCTGGCAGACGCGCTCGAGCACCTCTTGCATGTACATGCCTGCTGACACTGGGATCGTGGTCGCAATGTGCACCGGGTCCTCGGTGTCTTCAACTTTGATGCGCAGGAATATCTGCGGGCCGTGGCCGGATATTGGGCCAAGAGAGGTTGAGAAAGGCACCGAGCCAAGTGCCGATCCAAATACTCCGCTGCCTGGTAGGGCGCTCCCAGCGACGGCTAATGTCAGGGCTGAGGGCTTCTCTTGCTTCTTTGCTGCGGTGAGTCTGGAGGGATGACGCTGAATCTTGCTCTCAATCAGCTGGTTTTGTTGGACTACGAGGCGCATGAGATGGTACGTCAAGGATACAATACAACAACTGACTTTGAGCCGGAGTGGCCTCCAACACGGCATAAGCGTCAGCATTAACTTGGCTACTTTTCCGATCCGATCCGGTGCTACACGGAAAGATATCAGTGTGGTTCGTCAGGTAAGAAATGAACGCCATACGAGGGAAATCGTCGTCAACCTCTCCATCTTCCTCGGCAATGCGCATGATCCACCCGACCGCAGATAAGCGTGTTGCCAATTTCTCCTCCTCCGCATTCTCCATCCCCTCGTCAAGCTTCGGAAGCCAGCCCTCCTCCCAGTACGTCCACAGCGCAAAGCCAATCACCTCCTCCACCGTAGAGTCCTTGCGCACATTGAGATCCATCGCCTGTCCCTTTGGTGCGCGCGCCGAGGGAAAGTAGACCTGCACATTGATCGACGCACCCTCTCCGCGCCCGGACACGGCAGCGTAGAGTTCCGCAAACGGATTTGTACTCTCGCCGGATGAGGCGAGCAGTGCAGTGAGCGCGGAGCGCTGTGGCCGGCTGGGCAGTGGTGCGACCTTCTTGCGCGTGAAGGTCATCTCGGATGTCGAGACGGAAGACACTGACGGCGAGACGCCGTGGCTCACGGTCTGGCCGCGCGAGGGGTTGCGGGGTGGGACTTCAGGCTTGCGTGACGGGTTCTGTGGGGAGGCGTCTTCGGGTCTGGGGGCACTAGGGCCTGGAGTGAGCATCTCGAAGTAGTGGCCGGAACGACCGGGGGTTGGGCCCTCAGAGACAGGACTCAAGCGCGCTCGAGGCCGAGGAAGAGCGAGGCTTGCGCCGCCTTGAGGAGAGAGGGGAACTGACGACGCTGATACGGAATTGGTGGTCGCCGATAATACAGAAACTACATCAGACACACTGTCCGAGGTGAGTCCGGGGGTACGGCTGGCTGCAAAGTCGCTAGAATGCCGATGTGAGAGCAGGAATCAGAATCAGTAATTACAAAATTACGGGTCGAATTCATCTCCGTCATCCATAGCATCTGCAGCGTTCGCTTGCCCAAAGTCCGAATCAGACGAGTCGTCCGCGATGTTTTCTTCTTCGTCTGAAGATGAGAAATCCAGAACGGCAGCAGGTGCGGCAGGTGCGGCACCACCAGGGCCACGCCGCGCAGCCAAGCGCACCTGCCGACGTGCCGCCATTTCCGCAGCACCCTTGAATTTGGGGATGAATTGCACGACTTTGGCGACGGGCGCCTCCTCAGCGACAGTGGGTTCTTGTATCTTGACCTGAAGGTCTGGTCGAGAACCGGGCGTGATGTCGACGTCCGGTGCCTTAGCCCAAGTATCTGTTTTCTCTGCTAGCGAGCTGGACCCAGCTATACTACTGTTGGGGGCACCCTGCACCAGAAAGTCTTTCCCCTGTCGCTGGATGCCGGTCATGGACAAGCGTTTCGACGTGGACGCGCGCTTTCCGTTTACACGCAGACCAAGTCCACCAGTCCGACCACCCATGATAGTTTTGGTATAGTTGAGGCCGCGTGCTCCAGGGAATCCAGATGGGCGTTCGTCGTCACTGAGCTGAGGACTCGATGGCATAGCAAGCTCTGGCCATCGGTCGATATCGTTCAACGATGCGGCGATGATATACGAGTTAGAATTGTACGCTGGGGCCAGGGTAATAAGCCTGGCGCCATATGGGTCATCTACATCTCGCAGATACGACAAACGCAAGCTATGGATTAAGAAACTATGCAGTGTTCAGGTCAGAGCCAAGCAGGACGAAACGGGTCCTTACTCAGTGTCACTGATGAGCGACATGGGCTCTGAGGTATTCCGCTACACTGTCGATTCGCCCTCGTATTTCGTCGCGAGGAGAACTCCTCCAGTGCGAGTCTTGGGCTAGTCAGTAGTCGGCAACTTGGCAATGGAGGGAAAGACGTTCGATCAGGTGATAATTGTACGCGACAGAGATGACATCGCAATCAATTGTTGAACCTGAACAATAAAATTTCAACCAATTGAGCCAAGTTCACGAAGAGAATCCTGTCGCTCCCGTTCGTCCTGCGCTGTCATATATAGCGAAGAGTAACTTCAGATAAGCGTCGCTGCAGCGGAGGCCTTTTCAAAAAAATCGCGAGTCGAGCCTGTCGAGGACTGTCGAGGAACAGCACGTTACAGCAGTCTCCGATTGATTTCACTCAGAGGCCGGCTGTATAGCAGAGGGGGTAAAAAACTCCCATATTCAAGGTCAATTCAAGGTCTACTAGGAAACTGTTTATTGCTGTAGCTGTGGAGAACGAAGGTAATAAAGTAATAATATTAATGAATGCACGGAGGGCCAAAGCTGCAGGGTTCGACAAACCGGAAGAGGCTTGAATATTTCGAAAGGGACGCACCTGTACTTGGCATTGATCAAGAACGAGCCTCGTCCTTCGTTGTGCTGATCCGCGTGGACCGAAGGATAGTACTACTCCCATGGTCCAAGAAGATCAAATGCCATCCAGATTCCGAAAATTGAGGGAACCGGAGGCTTCGGTGTGCGGTACCATCTCGTGGGATGCAAGTTGCTTCATAATTGAAACTCATCCCCAAGTACTTATCGTGTAAAATGTTCTGGACCTGCTTACCGCACAGATCCAGAACAAAGCCATCGCCGCAGCGGGTCCCCTTCTGACAGTTGTGTCCGTAGACGCCGGGCGTAGATAACCTCCGAAATGCTTTAGGACGTAGAATGAGAAGGATTCTTTACATTATGATCTAGCAGAGGTGAGTGGGTCAGACGAGTACCTGGGCTCACTTTCAGCGTCACATCCATATGTATTTGCTGGACTTTTTGGGCCTGCCTCATCCCTTCAACTCTTGATCCGTGAACGTCGTCCAATGTCAAACCTTGGGAGAACGGTTCACTTGGGACGTCGGTGTGAATTCGAGTTGCAGCAACGGATTTTCGAGAAATGTGGTCGTCAGCGACGACGGCTTGATGATCAGCGCTCAGCGTTTTCTGTCTTGCTTTACGCGTTTGCGCGCTAGGTGCTACGCTTCCCTGGCTGTCCCGTCAGACTTGATCCCCGGCATTTTCCCATTCCGAACAGACGCCGGGTTTGCGCCGGGTGGGTTCTGGGCACGGCGCGAAGTTAGACAGGGCGAATGCGAACGTAGAACAAGGCTTTGGGTGTGGACGGGGTCTGAAGTAGCAGTCGATACCCGGTCGAGTTGTGAGATTCGCAGGGACGTGGATCAGGGAAAGAAGCAAACTTGACAGGAAACCTAAAATGGCAACCGAGCCACGTGGATCGTGATGTTCGAAATTCGGAAATGGTTCCCTTGTTATCAGTTATGTACAAAAAAGAAAAGGTACATAAGGATCGGGCACACGGTGGACGGTTCCTCATTCTTTGTCCTCTCCCACTTCTTTCCCTTGGGTTTCCCGCCTGTCTTTCTCTGCCAGCAGAGTCCTTACGATCTTTACTTAACACAACACTCAAGCTCAACTTGAACTTTCACCATGTTGGTTTACACTCTTTTAACTGTCCTCGCCGCTGGTGTCGCCACCGCGGCCCCCATCAACATTCGCGATGTGTCTCTCGACGCTGCGGCCACTGCTGAAGCCCAGAAATTTGACGCCACTGCTACTCGCGCCCTCACCGCGACCACGATCACCGTAGGACTTGCTGCATTCATAATTATTCCATTGCCAATTTTTCAACCCTCCTCAGACTTCCAGTGGTAAATGTCTCTCCGTCGACCCCTTCTCGGGCGATTTCCGCGAGAACCTCACCCCCGTCAACGTCGTTACCTGCGATGGTAGCAAAAACCAGACCTGGGATGTTATTACCGCTGGTGTCCACAATAACGTCGCAGGCCAGGCGCTCATCGTTAGCAGCTTGGTATGCAATCCTTCTTTGACAGTCTGCATGGAATTTAATAAACGCCGCGTACCCGCGTATAGACAAATGCATGCCTTAACTTCGACCCCCGCAGGGCCGCCGGTAACCAGGTTCTCTTGTTCTCTTGCGGTGGACGGGCGGACGGCGGTAAGTTCATGAAGTTAATTTTTTGTGGCGTTTCTGATAGCTGACGTGTGTTGGCAGGCGGAGTAGTGGCCACTTCTCAGCTTTTTGCTTTCAACGGTTCGACCGGAGCTCAGGCTCTTGTCCCTCAAAATGGAAACAACGCCGTCTGCTTGACCGTCAACGGTAACCTCCTTGACCAGACTGCTTGCGGCGGTGCTGCCTCTGCAACTGGTACCGAAGTTTGTTTAACTGCCCTATATAACGTGGTCTTTAGTTTACCTCTCCATCCATAGCTGTTCTCGTTCGGTAGCCAGGCGGCAGCGGCTACTTCCCAGGATCTAGAAGCCGCTACCACGACTGCGGCCACTACCACCCAGGATCTAGAAGTCGCCACCACGACTGCGGCTGCTTCCTCTGCCATAGACTGCGCCGCTGTTTCGACGGTCACCCAGAGTTTGTGATTTTGGTTCGGATCTCAGCAGTGTTCTGAAATCGAAACACAGCTGTTACCTTCACCCCCGCCGATACCGACTCGGGCTCTCCTGCCACTGGCGCTCCTGCTGTCACTAGCACTCCTGATGTTACCGCCCTTGCCGCAACCACCAGCGCTGAGGCCGCCACCACGACCGCGGCGACCGCAACCGCGCCTATCGCGGTCTCCGGTGCCGGCGTCACTCTCAACCCCACCGCTGTGGCCCAGGCCCAACCAAAAGACTTGACTGCCACCCGTGCTGCCACCGGTGTGCACATCAAGAGCTCCGACGGCCAGTGCCTCTCAATCGACGCTACCGCCGGCGATTTCCGCGAGAACCTCATCCCCATCGCCGTCAAGGCGTGCGACGGGAGCGAAGGCCAGAAATTCGACTTCATCACCAAGGGTGTGCATAACGACCAGGCCGGGCAGACGCTCATCGTCAGCAGTCTCACCAACGGATGCTTCAACTTCGATCCCCGCCGTGCCGCCGGCGACCAGGTTATCTTGTTCTCCTGCGGAGGTCGTGCTGATGGAAGTCCGTGTACCTTGTGTTATCGAAGAGTATCCATGCTGATTGTGCTTGACATCTAGGCGGCCAGGTCAACAACTCGCAGCTCTTCCCCTTCGTCAATGCCGACCTCACTGCCCCGTACGCGCTGACGCCGTCGAACGCCCAGGGTGTCTGCTTCGTCAACACCAACGGCCGTCTCACCAATGTCAACTGTGACACTACGAACCCCGCCGCTAACGAGGTATATCTCTCTTTGAGTTTCATGTTCAACTTGTGCTGATGATCTTCTGGCAGCTCTTCACGATTGTTGCTTGATTCATCGGCCTGCTTGAAATCTGTAGAACTTGGTTGGGTACTTACTCGTTTCCGTGTCGATACAGCTGGTATATGTAGTAGAGCTTGAACAGCGCACGTTGCGCTGCTGGGAATCACACAACGATTGAATCGGAGCAGAGTCGGTGAGATATTGGGAAGAACCAAGAACAACTGGACCAGCTTGAGGTTGAAAGTATGGGAACAGATAGCGGTGTCCTGGAGGTAACTCAGGTAAGGAATCGAGATGACAGCGTCGGGTGGAATTTTAGCTATGTGAGAAATTGCGCGAGGCGACAAATAAGCGACCATGCAGGGGGTGTCTCGTAACTATGACGGGGCGTTGATGATCAGCATTTTATGTCTCGCTGATCCCCATGGATGAGCGATGGACCGATGGTATTTTCGTCCGATAAGGACTCAGGACAAATCCACCAGGGTGAAGAGAGAGGAGAGAGCTGTGGAGGGTTCAGACGCAAATAAGGAAGGAATTTATGACGATTTCGTGGAAGAGGAATAGCGAGAATGAACTTGAACGAGCACAATGGCAAATGGGGCATTGTGCCTGATTCGGATGCCAAGTGATGTGAGTGATGTGCAGATGGTCAACAAGATCGAAGGGCGTGGGAGGATTTTCAAGGTACAAAAACCTTCAACAACGTCAACGTGATTACTTTCTTCCTTCCCTCTTCTTTCTCCAGCCGTCGGCGCTCACTTTCCTCTGCTAGCAGAGTCTCTCACAATCTTTTTTACCCAACCCCACAATGTTGGTTTCCTCTCTTTTGACCCTCCTGGCTGTTTGTTCCGCTGTCGCGGTTCCCCTTAACTCTCGCGACGTTTCTCTTAACGCTGCCGACACTGCTGCGGCCCAGAAATTCGATGCCACCGCTACCCGTGCCTTGACCGCGACCACGATTACCGTATGCCTTAGGAATCATTTTATTTCGTGAAAGAATCTCAAAGTCTCTGTAGACCTCCGATGGAAAATGTCTCTCAGTGGACCCTTTCTCTGGCGATTTCCGTGAGAATCTCACCCCCGTCAATGTCGTTGCCTGCGATGGCAGCAAGAACCAGACGTGGGATGTCATCACCGCCGGTGTGCACAACAACGTTCCGGGACAGGCTCTCATCGTCAGCAGCTTGGTATGTGGTTTTTGACATTGTACATGGACCCGTTTCAAACCCATTTAGACCAACGCATGCCTCAACTTCGATCCCCGCAGAGCCGCGGGTAACCAAGTTCTCCTCTTCTCTTGCGGTGGACGTGCGGACGGCAGTATGTTTGTTGATTTTGTTCGAGGCTCTGACAGTTGACATGCATTGATAGCCGGCCAAGTTACCAACTCCCAGCTCTTTGCCTTCAACGGTGCTACTGGACCTCAGGCTCTCCTCCCCAGAACGGAAAGAACGCCACCTGCCTGACTGTAAAGAACAACCTCGTCGACCAGACTAATTGCGGCGGTGCCGCCTCTGCAACTGGCCAAGAGGTCTGTTTATTTTCTTTATCTGTCCCGCTCTTTAATTTACCTCTCCCTCTATAGCTGTTCGCCTTCGGCGGCCAGGGTTCGCAGGATCTCGCTGCTGTCACCACCAGTGCGGCTTCTGCCTCTGAGGCTGTGAACACTTGCGGCACGGTCTCCACCGTCACTCTGAGTTAGTGTTTTTTTTTTTCGTTCGAACGTACCGTGTTCTTATATCGAAACAGCGGTCACCGCCTCGAGTTCTTCCTCTACCTCTGTGGACAGTGGATCGTCTTCGAGCTCTGGTTCCTCCTCTTCGAGCTCTGGTTCCTCCTCTTCGGACACTGGTTCCTCGGGTTCCTCATCCAAATCGAGTGGCTCCTCCTCTTCCTCTAAGTCGAGCGGTAACTCTGGTTCGTCCAAGTCGAGCGGTTCCTCCGGGTCGTCCTCCAAGTCGAGCGGTTCCTCTGGTTCGTCCTCCAAGTCGAGCGGCTCCTCTGGTTCGAAGTCGAGTGGCTCCTCTTCCAACGACTCTGGCTCCGAGACGAGCACTGCTAGTGCTTCATCCTCTTCGTCGACCATTTTGGCTGCTGCTCCTCCCCCGGCTTCTGGTGATGACCTGCAGTCGTCGTTGACCATCGATCCCTCGGTTATCCAGACCACCGATGATGGTTCGTGTTTTTAGCTGTGGCTTGAATAGAAACTCGCATATTGACCTCTGCGATCCAGGCCAAAACCCCCCTGTTGCTGGCCAGTCTGCAGCTTCCACTTCCACGAACAACTTTGCCAACTTCTGTGCTCTCGGCCTCCCCAATGTCCCGATCACCAACGGTCTCCAGATCACCACCGGCTCCTGCAACCCCATCCCCATCGGCAACATCCCCTCGGTCGCGAACATGCCGTCCTCGAAGTTCCGTACGTATCCGCATGAATTACTTACTACCTGCTCACTCTTTTGTCGTTTTCAGAGAGCCCCGCCAACTTGGACACCATCGCCGCCAGCACGACCTTCAGCGTCACGCTCCAGACCAAGGGCATCCAGCTCGGCACATTCACCAACGCCCAGAAGACCTACTTCGGCAACCCCCAGACCCTCAACGGGCAGGGCCAGATCATCGGGCACACGCACATCGTGATCGAAGCCATCGACTCGCTCACCACGACCAAAGTCACCAACCCCAAGGACTTCGTCTTCTTCAAGGGTGTTGACGACGCCCAGGACGCCCAGGGCAACGTCGTCGTCGCTGTCGCTGGCGGGCTCCCCGCTGGTGCCTACCGCATGTGCACCATTGTCTCGTCGGCGACCCATCAGCCTGCTATCGTCCCCATTGCTCAGCACGGTGCGCTCGATGACTGCGTCTACGTTAGTTTTTCTCTGTCTTTCTGTCATAGGCTTGTTGCTGATGGAATACGACACAGTTCACCGCGTCCGTTGGAGGTGCTGCTCCTGCCGCTGCTGCAGCTGCAACTGGTGCCGCTGCTGCCACCGGTGCTGCCGCTGCCACTGGCGCCGCCGCCGGTGCTGGTGCTGCCGCCGCTGGTGCTGCCGCTGCCGGAGCTGGTGCCGCTGCTGCTGGATCTGGCGCCGCCGCTGCCGCCGCCGCTTCGAGCAGTGCTGCTGCCGCCGGTACGTTCAGTAAACACCATTGCTGAGCATAATTTGATTGCCCTTGCTAGTTGCTGCTCCCTCTGCCGCGGCCGCGACCGCTGCGAAAGGTACTGGAAAGGGCGCCGCTGCTGGAGCTGCCGCTGCTGGAGCTGGAGCTGCCGCTGCACAGGGAGCTGCCGCAGGAAAGGGTGCCGCCGCCGCCGCCGCTTCAAGTAGCGCAGCTGCCGCCGCCGGTGTGTTTGATAACCACTCGTTGGCATAATTTTTGATCTGACTGTTTTCTCTAGCCACTACTCCCGCTGCCGCTGCCAAGGGTGCCGCTGGGAAAGGCGCCGCCGCCGCTGCTTCAAGTAGCGTAGTTGTCGCGAGCAGCGCTGCTGCCCCCGGTACGTACAATGAATGCTGCTGTCAATATTTTGATTCTAACTGTCTTTCGTAGCTGCTGCGTCCGCTGCCCCCGCGACTGCCGCGGCGGCCACTGATGCTAGTGGTGCTGCTGCCATCGTTGCAGCCCCAGGTACGTCTAGTGCACTGTTAAGCACTGTTCCTTCCTGACTGTCTTTTCTAGCCACTGCTCAACCCGCCCCAGCGAAGGGAGGAAAGTCAGGGAAGGGCGCGAGAAAGGCACGCATGCTATGAGCCTAAGAAGGAAGGATTATGACGAGAAAGAGGTACGTCTCTTTCCAACTACTTGATCTATTCGCTGCCCTTTGCTGACAAACCTCACGCAGTTCAGTGCTGGATTTAAAATGTTCTCTTGATGACGGGGTCGGGCACCCGTGTCCGTAAGCGGACACAGGGCTCGGCTTCATGTACATTAGGGTTTAGACAGCGCATGCGCTGCTGGGAATCACTAACTGAAACGAATATGCTCCGGTGTGATTAAGGCACAAAGATTCAGAACTGGCGGTAACTTGATACCGCAGATACAGCAGTTGGTTGTGCAGAGAACTGTTCTCTCGGCTAATTCCCGGGCTCAATTTCATGCGTGTTCCGAGCTGCTCCTTCATTGAACGAGGAACGGGTTACAATGAAGCGTCTGTCAAGAGACGAAGCTGTTTCTAGGCGGGGCCTGTACGCATAAACACATTCGACGGCTTTTCCCGCTCCTTGAACTCCTCATCAACCTTGTACTCGATATCCCCAACTTCACGAAAGCCCAGTTGCTTGTAGACCAGTCGTCCCATCTTAGACGCCTCCAGGGTGGCCTCAATCCCTCCACGGCGCTGGGCCTCGTCAAGGCCCCATTGCGTCAGCTGCTTCGCAGCGCCTCTGCGCTGGAAAGCCGGGTCTACGGCCAACAAATCCAGCACCATGACAGATTTCTGCGGGGACTCGGGCCGCGCCTTCTCCTTTAGCACCTCGTACCGCTGTTTGCGCAGCGAGTCCAGAAGTTGTCGCAGGTAGCGCTGCTCGGGCTCGTTGTCCGGGTACAGATGTGTGAAGTCGATGGACCTGATCCCCTCGCCGTGGCCAGGGACCAGGGAGGCGTGGACCCAGATGGCCATGCCTATGATGATACGCTCCCCGCCTGGTCCCGCGAGCGTAGCCTTGATGAAGTGCACATCCCCCTGGTCTCTACTGGCTGTCCAGCGGTCTGCCAGCTTACGCGCTCCGCGGACTACACCCTCCGGCGTGTCCCAGCCTGGGTTCGTGGCCGTCCATAGCCCGTCATGTGTTTGGTGGCCAAAGGCATTGCGGAGACAGATGAAAGCGGGCTCGAAGTCACCGGCGTCTGTGATGAGCTCTATGCGCAAGTCGTCGGATATTGAGGGCGCCATGAGGTTATAGAGAATTTCAGTGTGATGTAGTCCGAATCAAGAGTCAGAAAGGGTGCTGTTTGATTTCACCGCGGTCCGGGTAAGCTTTTAAAGCGTACAGCGTATGTCAGCGTTGATATAGAACTACGAAGCTGTCCAAGTCCTTTTCCCTTCGAATTGGTTTGTGCCGTCAGTCCAGTAATCAAACGCCGGTCGAGGTGAAGGCTGAGTGGGAGAGTGTGAAGAACGTCCATCTAGCCGCTTTTCTCCGGATCAAGACTCCAAGACGACGTGTGCAAAGCATGCCAGGCCTTTCGAAGTATGTACATGCATGACTCAGTCAATAGCGAGCCGCAATAAGACATGGGTTCAGGCCATGGGAGTGTACGCAAGGGACCCAATTTCAATGATCCCGGGCTCGCCGATACCGCCGTAAGTGTGGACAGCCAGTCATTTATTAACGCAAGAACAAAAGTAAGTATGTCGTGGAGCCTGAGGACCAAGGTTGCACGAGCGAGGTGGAGGAGAACAAGAGACGTGTTGTTTGTTTGTTGATCGCCTTTCGGAATCTCGGCAAAAAGATTCGAGCTGCCGACAATGAAGTGACGGTGTAGGGGCGGAGGCGGAAGGTATAATACAGTATTGCTCGTCGACGCGTCAACGGTGAACAGCAGTTGGTTGTGCAAAGAAACTGAATTCCATAAAAAGTCAATTCGCAGCAATTTGCGCGTTCCCAGCTGCTCCTAGGCCGGGCCTGTACGCATAAACACAGCCGTGGGCCTTTCCCGCTCCTTGAACTCCTCATCAACCTCGTACCCGATATCCCCAACTTCACGAAAGCCCAGTTGCTTGTAGACCAGTCGTCCCATCTTAGACGCCTCTATGATGGCCTCAAGCCCTCCACAGCGCTGCGCCTCGTCAAGACCCCATTGCGTCAGCTGCTTCGCAGCGCCTCTGCGCTGAAAAGCTGGGTCTACGCCTAGCAACTCCAGCACCATGGCAGACTTCTGCGGGGATTCGGGCCTCGCCTTCTCCTTTAGCGCTTCAAGCCGCGGTTTACGTACTGAATCCAGAAGTTGTCGCAGGTAGCGCTCCTCGGGCTCGTTGTTTGGGTACAGATGCGTGAAGTCGGCAGGCCCAATCGCCTCGCCGTGGCCGGGGACCAGGGAGGCGTGGACCCAGATAGCCATGCCTATGATGATACGCTCCCCGCCTGGTCCCGCGAGCGTAGCCTTGAGGAACTGCACATCCCCTTGTCTCTACTGGCTGTCCAGCGGTCTGCCAGCTTACGCGCTCCGCGGGCTACACCCTCCGGCGTGTCCCAGCCTGGGTTCATGGCCGTCCATATCCCATCATGTATTTTGCCAAAGGCATTGCGGAGACAGATGAAAGCTGGCTCGAAGTCACCGGCCTCTGTGATGAGCTCTATGCGCAGGTCGTCGGATATTGAGGGCGCCATAAGGTTACAACTTACAGAGAATGAATGGAAAAACAGCGTGATGTCTTCCAAATCAAGAGTCAGAAAGGGCGCTGTTTGATTTCGACACCGGGTCCGTAAGCTTTTTAAAGCGCACAGAGTATGTCAGCGCGAGAACCGCGAGAATGTCCAAGTCCTTTCCCCTTCGGATTCGTTTGTGCCGTCGCTCCAGTAATTAAACACCGCAAGCTGAGTGCGTGAAGAATGCCCGACTAAGACTCCAAGACGACGCGTGCAAAGCATGCCAGGCTCTTCTGTTCACCACTTTCTCCCCATCTACACCAAAAGAAAAGAGGGTTCAATGTAAGAAGAGACAGGTGCGTTTCGAAAGACATACTGCTTCACGCAAACATTTGGCAAACTTGGCAAACTCGTCCTTGCACACATCCTTCGTTACATCGGTGTACGTCGCGAGGATGCATTTGCCGTAGGCCGAGGCTTGTACGGAGCAAGTGGCCGTTGAGTGGAACGCCAGACGACCCAGTGGAGTCTTCGTCGTCGCTGCGGGAGTGCTCATGACCGTAGTGTGTCAAGTGCGGGACAGGTTATTTGTCACGGGCCGTATTTTCTTGGCTCAAATTTTGCTTGAGTTTAGACTGAGCAGGCAAGTATGTCCCGGAACCCTACATATTATAAATTACCCGACTCAGTATCCCACAAGTATCCACTATCGTACATCACTGTCTAAGATTATCCATCCCACCCAATGCATAGATCAATCCATTCTCCCAGACTTGCTATACCCATACTCCCTGTCGTGCGCGAATAATCATCCCAGAAAAAGTGCCGCAAGCCGAGGAAAAGAACCGCAACGAACAACCCGACCAGGAAGATGGAGGTCAGCGGGTTGGCCAGCGCGTACATCTCAACCGCCGTAACCTTGGCGTTTAGATACTGGACGAGATGAGTAACGTCTAGACGAAGTCATTGACAGAAAGCACTCACCCGCGCCATCCGCTCCACGTAGTTCTCAGAGTTCTTCGGCGGGACCGTCCCGTCCGCGGCGCCTTCAAGCGCAGGAAAAAGACTGCGCGACGTTAGCTTAATTGGAACACCCGACGGCTCCGCGTCGTAGTACTTTAGTACCTGTGGTTTAATCCGTTTAGCTGCATGGCACGAAATAGCAGGGAAACAAGACCCATACCTGGTGGTCCGCGATAATAACCCCCACGTCCTCGACATCAGACCCGCGCGCCTTGCGTAGCCCGTACATGCTCTTCATCCAGCTCTCCCACCTCTCCACATCCATCCACGTGAACACCACCGACCGTCCCGCGACAATGCCCGTCCCGCCCGTGTGCACGCGCCACTTGAGCGCAATGTCCCGGAAACGCTCCGCGACCTTCTCCCTTGTGTCTGACCCCACGGCAGCGATGACAACAAGCGGCGCATGTGGCGCATTCATCACGCTCTGGAACGTGTCCTGCATGAGCTCGAGCGACGTCGGGAGGCGGTTCGCCATGAGCCATTTGGAAAAGTCTGTATCGGTGGCGTCGAGCGTGGCCCCGCCAATGTACATCGCGGACGCGGTGTGCGGGTCGTGGTCCTTGAGCGCGATGATAGCCAGGGCGCAGACTCTGGGATGGTGTAGCGTTTCAGTAGGAGCGGGGATGCGGAGGTGTAGATGAGAGGAGAGCCGAGAAGCGGCGCAGCAAGGCGACCAACGGTTTCTGGCGGCCATTAGCAACGATGCGGGATTAGAAATAACTGAGACATACAATGAGATGCGTATTGTCTGCAGGATGCAGAAGAAGGTAGATCACCGGGTTTTCGGTAACATACGCGTCAACCTCTTCGGGCTGGATTGGCTGCGTGGCGCTGTGAATACGAGTTGAATCAATTGACAATGACTACACTTGAACGCTGTGGCACGTACGACGCGCTGGCCTTCTCCGCGAATGACTTGAGCTGCTCCAGCTTCCGTCCGCTATTGTATTCCGACTTCTCGCCGCCAGGTGGATAGTACATCAACGTGGGGTATCCAGTCACACCTGCGACTTGCAGAACTTTTCATGCGCGTCGCAGTTCATCTCCGCGATGGTGATCTTGCTCTGCATGATTTTTGCGAGCTGTTTCCAGATGGGAGCTAGCTTTTTGCAGTGGCCGCACCATGGCGCATAGAACTTGATAAAGGCGGCACCCTGGTCCACATGGGATTGAAAATTGTCAGGAGTGAGAACGGTGACCTCCCCATGAGGATTCAGGACGGGGGCCGGTGCAGCAGGTGGCGGCGGCGGCGGTGACGGCGGGGATGCTTTGGGAGCTTGCTTGGTGAGATATTTAGTGAGAAGGTCAAAGTCCCGATCGCCTTTGTATTTCTCAACGAACTCGCCGTCGCGGTATAAATTCATCTGCGGGTATCCCTTGACTTTATTGGCATCACACAAATCTGTAAGCAAATCATTAGTGATCGTTCGCCGCAACGCCGAGGTGCGCACCTCCATTCACGGAGCAGTCTACCTGCGCAAGGTCCACGCCGCTGGACTTTTCACTGTACTCGACGAGCTTCTCCCCTGATAGTAAGCAAAGTATTAGTTACACAAACAAGCTGAGAGAGAACGTGAAACATGCATGTAGGCATGAATTTTCTGCAATGTCCGCAGTACGGCGAGAAGAATTCCACGAGCCATACTCCGTGAGCGATAGTGGACTGGAAATTGTCCGGGGTCAGTGGGGGCTTGAGAGACGCTGTCTGGGCCGGCAGAGCAGCGGAGGCAAGCGCAAAGGACGTCAGAAGGAGTGAGACAGGAAGCTCGCTGAGAGCGAAAAGCATTGGCAGAATCATTATGGTCCACAAAAAGAAACGGAACGGCGGAAGCAAGGACTCGGAGGGATAACGCAATGTATATGCGGCTGTGCACTTGTATGTTGGCATTTGGTTATTGATGTCAGTTCTTCAACTCAGACTCAACCACAATTTGACGACAGAGGGGAACTTTGCATTTTTCAGGCCCATTTTCGCCATTCGACTACCCTACGGTCAACAGAGTCGTCGCCGATCCTCCCAATTACACTTCGACAGTGTGGTACGGCGTTTGTAGTGTGCTGCCCTGCGCAGCGAGAAGTTTGGCTGATACCGAGGAATCTATGCCTCCTGACATCCCGAACACAACTGAAGCAAGACAGCGTAAGACATAACCGAGGTACAGTTATAGGAAACAAATGAAGTTCCTCGATCTCCCTTCTTAGGGAGGTAGGTTGAAACACGAGCCCCATATGTGCGACCCAATACAGAGCATTCTGCAAAGGAACAGCTTTTTACTGCTCAATCTCCCCCGTTTGACCTCGGTCACCTCGCGCACTGGACGAGCTCAAATACAGCGGGCGCGAACGGTGCAGCGAAACGGACGCGGCATTCGGTATTGTGAAATCCCTGCGG